>JAODUO010000063.1:442500-472500 GCA_025642075.2 Ridgeia piscesae | reverse complement strand
AAACGCGCCGGTCTTCGCCCTGCGCTAATTCACGGGCTATTGTCTAACATCGGAGACGTGAAGTGGACGAATTAATCGAAAACGCTGGCGTCCTGGGGGCTTTCTGTGCGGGAGACGCAACACGAACAACGCTAGCGTGAGTATTCCGCCAGCCACTTACTGACCGACGTGGTCGCCTGCCAGGAGAGTTGTCAGATTTCCGGGAATACCGCGCCGCCTGGCGGAGGAAAATGTCACTAGGGAAGCGGTCACGCGAAGTGTTAATCTGCCTCCCTCCGCTGTGCCTGTGTGACTGTTATTACACGCGGATATTACCGCCTCGCAGCTTCCGTGGCGACTATTGGTGTCTCTGTCATCATCTTTCCTTTATTCGTGTCATAAGTTTCTAGTATGACTATGTTACATCTCTCTTTGATCGGCAGCAAGACTGACTGTCTCTTGTTCGTTCCTTCTGTTTTTTGTATGTCAAACGATGGAATTGTACTAACAACGCAGTTACCAGTCGCGTTGTTGTGTTCTACAGACGTCTTCAGTATAAATTATATAGTTACTAAACTCACCCGTGCTTAGAAGTTAATGTTTCACAAAGGAACAACACGTGTGACATAATTGTAAATCGGTTGGGGGATTTTCAGATCTGATTGCACAATACCGCTAATAATTACGTAGTCTGTTTCCATACACTACATTACTTTAATTTATTCTAGCTTGGTTTATATTAATAACCCTTCAGTATAGACAACAACCTTAATAGGCAAAACAAACTAACTAGTGATTTCTACATAATCAATAAAGCTAACCGCTACATTCCAGTAGTTGCACTTAAAACAATTTATTACACCTTAGGGTATCCCTACTTGAGTTGTGGAATAACGTTGTGAGGATCCACATACAAAACTTATACTGACACATTATTTATTGGGCGAAAATATAATTGTTTCCACTCTTAAAACAAATTACAATGAACATTAACATCCCCTCTTTACTCGTTTAAATTTGATAAAATTGCATGATATTTACGAAATCGAAGTTGGACAATTTATGTATAATTATATCCACAGAAGTCTACCACATTCGTTATCTGATATGTTTACATTTACCTACGATATTCACTCTTATCGAACAAGTCAAACGTGTAATATACGTCCATTCATTAGCTATACTCACGGAACCTCCAACAGTGCACTCTGTAACGCTCCGATCATCTGGAATGTAATTCCAACTTTAACAAAAACATATACCCAGTCTAAAAAATTACATTATCATTACAGGCAAATGTGGTAAAGGGACCAAATGGGTATGGTATTGTAATTAAATTTTATCCAACCCCGAACGTCTTACATAAATTATATGCTATTGATAAGTTTTTGAAGTAATGTTATAGTACTTAGAAATTAACCACTTCTGAAGCCTGACTCAACAGTCTTTTGTAAAAATACGAATGGGAAGATCTATCATGTATTATTACCTTTATTACTTAGCCATATAAGTTTTATTAATTCATATTAATGGAACCAACACATTAAATCGTTGTTTACAATATTTTTGTTCGTAATATCGTTTTTTTTAGGATGACGGCGACCAGTTTACTTATCTTAATCATCATGATTTCACAGTGAGGAAATTAAACCAACTGGTCGCAGTCTTAATTGTTAATTGGCTCCGCTGCCACCCTCGAATTGTATATTATTTTGTCGATTCTTATGATTTTTATGTTGCATGTGATATACAATTCCAAATAAAGCTGATTTACTTACTTACTTACTTACTTACTTACTTACTTACTTACTTACTTACTTACTTACTTACTTACTTACTTACTTACTTACTTACTTACTTACTTACTTACTTACTTACTTATATACTTATTTCAATTTAATTTACTTTGCCTTACTTTAGCGCATAGTACCGCATCGTACGCTATATATTACTTTTCATTATGTAATGGATCATTATTTATGTTGAAGGAAAGTGTTATGCTCAATTGTGCATAGCGATTATTTGTATAATAAAAATAATAATAATCATATTATTATTATTGTTATTATTATACAAAGAATCGCTATGCGCCTGGTTGTGCAGACCGACGCAGTATCAAATGATTTGTCCAGTAATTGACCACATATCTCCATATGTAACTGACATATATCTCCATATGTAACTGACATATATCTCCATATGTAACTGACATATATCTCCATATGTAACTGACATATATCTCCATATGTAACTGATATATATCTCCATATGTAACTGACATATATCTCCATATGGTAATTATCCAAGACTTTCGCAAACTGTCTATATTAATGTTCAGTGCAAAATAGATACTCTCACACGGACACTAATGAACATTTTTAATATTCATTCTGTATCATATACGCATTCTGAAATAAGCGCAAAGCTACCATTTGTGTTTGTAATACCTTTTACTCTATTAATAGAGGCTATAATGTTTTTTTATAGTACTACTGTTTCTTTTCTATATTGTTCACTGTTTTCAAACAGAACAAATAATGTATTTTACCTCTCTGTACAGCAATGCATAACGCAATTTATCATCAACTATCATTCCTCCGACTTTAGGGATGATATGTTCTGGGTTATTCAGACTTACAGACTAGGGATGATATGTTCTAGGTTATTCAGACTTACAGACTAGGGGAGACATTGTCTGGGTTATTCAGATTTACATTCAGACTTTTTCCTTTGTGGGATCAAGCATTGTTGCAGCATCAATGTTGGTGTTTGAATGTATAGCTTTGTTGTGAAAATACATACATTCATATTTACATTAACTCTCTTTTTGTAATGATGCATACCCATTCTAAGATAGTTCTGAGACAAAATATAAAACAGTGCATTATGCAATATTTGGAATAACTTCCTACCCTTTGCTACCAGTTACATTAGTTTGCTTAATAATATTATTGAATTGTCAATCAAACAATTACCATTAATCCACCAACATTTACGTTCACTGTTTTTGAAGCTGAAATAGCACTTATACATAACATGATCGTTAAGTTTTCATTTACCTATTTACTAGTAGGTGAAACACTTGAGTGTTTCCGAGAGTCTTTCACGCAATGAGGGTATTGATGTTACCATCGGGTACCAATAATCTGAAGAACAAAATGTACATCCGCATAATGCAAACAAAAGCGGAACTGACAAAAAGTAAAATACCAGTCAGTTCGTTAACCACATTACATACTTCAAAACTATCTTGCCATGTATCGAAGCCTATTTCTATCGCTAACGAGAACATTCCAAATATATGGAATATAACGATTAAAATGTACATTGTTTGCGCGTTATAGTTAAAAGAGTTTTGATAATATCCGAAGCGATACTATAAAACCATTAAGTATAGAAATAGTTTAAAGGGTTGCGTTTGATGCAGTACGTAACATAAATAGACCATGAGTAGTCACGTATGACAAATTCGTAGAGGTGTGAATATGGCGTGTTATATCCTTAAATAGAACACGACATTGAGTGATTTGAGTGATGTTGAATCCGCCTCGCATGTTTTGACAGACTACGCCAAAGTAACTGTTCCTTCTGAAATATATATATATATATATATATATATATATATATATATATATATATATATATATATATATATATATGTATAATATATGTATAATATTTAATAATTTATATATATATATATATATATATATTATGATATATATATATATATATATATATATAATTAATTAAGTTACATAATATATAGATTACAGTTGCCTAGTAGTATTTCGTACGTATATATGTATAGTATATATACACACACACACACATATATATATATATATATATATATATATATATATATATATATATAATTATATATATATATATATATATATATATATATATAAACTATCTTTACGAATATATGTATATATATATTATGCAGGTCTTATTATAAATGTACAAACAAAAATCTAAACTAAACTAACACTGTAATTGTTTTCTTTAAATGCACCCTTCACGGCATATACACGACATTATCGCGATAATCACCGCGATGATTAGACGCCCCTCATTGCACGCACGCACGCACGATGCACGCACCAACCTGCACGCGCACGCGCACGAATACGCGCACCAAACAGCGCCGTTGAACTTTTAACCTGAGCTTGTCGTCGCTGACATTTTTACGAGTCTCCTTTCCGTCGACTTCTGTGCTTGCCGTCTGCCATGTCCGACCGGGCGACTCTTGGTGGTTTTGCCGGTCGTCGATGTAACCGTCGCACGTTGCATCATCGACTCGAAACAACACGACGAGTGCGCCTCGGATATTAGCATACTGGTGGCGCGAATTGCGTAGTAAAGCTGTCAGGTGAGCGTGGCTGGACGTTGGTCCATTGTGCGGCTCTCATTAGAACGTTTGAGAAATGATGCCCAGGAGCGGTGAGGCCTACACCGAGAAAAGGGGTAATAAAATGTGTAAATTTTTACAACCCACCCCCAATCCGGGCCGACCCCTCCCACCGCCACCCATTGTGCGCGCACACGCATGCAAATTAGCCTGGCGTGTGACGTCATTTGGTGCAACCCGACCACTCGTGATTGCCGCGAATTCCCACCGTTCTTGTCTCGTTCGCGCCGTCTTCCGATGTATGCGTTCGTACACGCTCTCGTCCAGTACATACACGAGGGGTGTTACAAATTGAGAATAATTATTGAGGTTACTGTTTAAAAACATGTGGTTTTTTCGTTGTTCTTGTAATTTCTAATGTTTTACTATAGCTTTCAGCGATGTGTAGAGTCTGTGATTTTTATATCGAAACTTTGATATTGCAACGACTAAGATTAGCGTATTTAATGGGCTGTCTAAACTTCATACTTCGACTTTGGGATCATAATTATTTGATATGCCAAATAATGGCAGCTTTTTAAAACAGTTGAATATATCAGCGTAGCCCCTCCTAAGCTCAGTGATTAAACAATGCACACGTTGTCACAGTGGTACAATACTAACATAGCATTTTAACATTCTTATTAAAAGTGTATATCGTTTGTGTCAGTAAGGCCAATGTTTAACCATAACAAAGCAGAAAACAGGAAAAAGTAATCGTCCTCGAAAAACGTAAAATATCCTCGATATGTTTAAAAAAAAGTTTTATTATTTAAAACAAAATATTTGCATGTTTATTTGTGAGCATTCGTAAACTCGTTGTTTTATCAACAATTCACAATGATATTAAAATAAATGGTTTCCGAATATTGAGTACTGATGCGGATACGATAAGCGTGAAAACTAGAAAAGAGAGTCCCACTTCCTTCCCCGCCGTGCGTTCACTAGCACCACGAGTGGACGTGTAGCACATATGGCTTGTTGTAAATTATGTAGTTATTCAACAACTGTCGCATCGCGCTCCCCTCCGACGACAACCACAAGTCGGCGGTAATTAAGTCTGTACCGAGGCTCTGCCGACAAGGCGGCCCGGCCCGACCGGCACGTAGCTCGTAGCGCGGTACAACGGGTACAAAGTTGATGCGGCATAAAAGTTGACCGCGAAACATCGGCCACCTACGAATGTTGCCAAAAACTTCCACCGCCAGCGATTCTTGGCTTTGAGCTTGTTGATTAGTGCGTCGTAAAAGACTTTGGCAGCTTCGTCGACAGGGGAACTTGGTCCAAACCGGCGGACGTCTATCGAAGGTGGGTCAAGGCTTGTTATTATTATGTCCTCCGACACATGTGATATCACTGCGTTTACTGGGTTCAGATTTGTGCGCGTGTTTGCGCGTGAGTGTGTGTTATTGCGTGTGTGAGCGACGAGCTACCCTAGTTTTTGGTAGATCCCTATTCGATTTGTACGGAAGGTAGCAGCCCATTAAGCCGTTAATTGGTGTTAGTCGCGTGGCCCCTAACTCGGCGTGGTAACTATAATCGGACAGTTTAACACCGGTTGTAAATCGACAGTCGACTTCAGCATTAATACCTGAATAGTTACGAAGATGTTAGTGATGCTATATATTTTATCAAAAATGAAAAAGAAACTATTTCAATTAGTGAATGATACTCGTACTTCAAATCGAACAAATTTTTTATTAACATTTAAATTAGCGTGTTCAACAGATGTTGGGCATATATTTTATCTCATGACTTGTTACAGCCAACAAATAGGTTTTTAGGGTATAGGGAGAAATTAATTTTGTCCCGAAATTAAACCAAACTGCATATTGTTGTGAAGCCAATTTATGCCAATCACGTTAGACGAACCTTTTGATGATATTTAAAATACAAACCAAAAACAACAAACAGAGCACAGTAAAAAAAAAATTGCGTTCATGATTATTGTGCAGTTGTTTATCCCATGGTATGCAAGTGATAATTATTGGTACAACTTAACCATCAATAATAATAATATCTGAACAAGGTAAATATTGGTTACTGTTGTTATTTAATGTCTAATGAAATTGATATATGTTCGAATGTTTAGAATGAATATTAAAATCGCAAACCCAGTTAGACAAACACTACTGAATTTAGAATATAAATCAATTAGTTTTGCAATTATGATAAACTATTATCCAAATATCATAAGACACAATCAATATTTAACAATCTTTTGTATACAAAATAAATGTTTTTAATTACGTCAAACATACATATACTAATAACTATGCGCATGGCACAACACTTCAAATCACATTAGATAATAGGTATATTATATCAACTTGTGCATGAGCATCTTAAACTCTCCCATATTACTATAAATATATCACCCGGTATGATACATGTTACGTGAAAAATAAAACATACAACATGTACATTCACACTAGTTTTTGTTGGGTTTTTTTAAAAAGTTTTCGTCTCAATGACAAATATGTACAACACACTGACTATGATTTACACATGTATTGGCATATAATAAAGTCGTTACATTTTTTAATGTAAATTGTTGTTATCGGTAGTCTTGAAAATGCTATGCGGCATTACGTTGCCCTGTCATTTTGTAGAATTTACACAGCGGGATTGGTACTTTGATTTGTGAGTGCCAATAAAAAGGGTGACCGGGCACGTTTTTATTTGCGAACAAAGCCACTGCGGTCAGAGCTTGACAATAAATTCGATGCATGATCTTCACCATTTTATTGCGCGTGTGTTTAGAATTCACACCTCGTAACAGTTCGTTTGTGTAATAGATAGAACGAAATGTTTGTGATATGACGCATTGGAAACAATGCCTCACATATCCCGTAAATTTTCCAAATGAAAAAGGACTATATGTTCGTACAACATGAATGGATCATAAGTATGTAAATAAACAAATTCTTAGTTTGTTTTGTGTCGTACTACGTGAATGATAGTTACATATGAGGAAACCAATATGCATTTTCGTTAATATGACCGTAAACTATACAAGAAAAACTAATCACAACAAATATGCTTTCGTTTCTTATGGTTTCTTATCAAAGCCACGTAAATACTGCAGCAAGGCGATATTGAATATATAGCATTATTTACCCGTTTGATTTATAAACAATTTCAATACATGTCATACGTTTATTTAATTGCTATATTTGAATCCACATGTGGATATTGCTTCGTAATAAAACATTGCTGTTTGTTTCCTAGTAACCATCAAATGATTTGTTTGATGGTGCATGCTTGAAAATGATAAATATGACTAAAAACGAGAACAGCCAAACGCACACACACACACATTGAACTTTGCACACAGTTTGACAGTGAACACTCATCTCTTCTGAAATATTAATGCTTGACGTAATTTGGATTGATGTTAGCGAAGCATTGTTAGGTAGGCTGCGATTATATTAGTTCAGTTGTTTGATCATCGCATCAACCTTAACGTAAGTCGGCGATGTTGGTAAATATTTTATGTTTCCCGTAGTGCAGGCTGTAATAGTTTTTATGCCAACTCTGATCTTTTGTAGTGCGCAGCGCAGCCTCTGTCTGTCTGCCGAGACAAAGCCGTCGACAGAAGAAGGATGACGGACATTGGTCAAAGGATAATGTGTCCTTAAGAACGACGCGTGGCGTTGCGTTGTCGACGACGGCGACGGCGACGATATCGACCGACTGGCGACGTTGCTGCCGCCGCATTAGGTAGATGTCTCCGGGCGGGGCAGGCGTCGCTCGGTCTCCACGTCTTCGACGATCTGTTCACCGTGTCACCGGAGCCGGTTCCATTGACAGCGACGGGAGACAGCGGAGAGGAGACGATCAAAGCCTTCCGCAAACTGTCGTGGCTCTTTCAGCGCAGTCGACTGTCGTGCGCGCTATAATAACAATGATTCGCAGTAAACAGGTCTAATTTCGGTTCCTTTACACACACTGACGACGTAAGACGTGCACGGAAAGCCAACTCGGCACCGCGGCAACGCTTGTCAGTCCGAACCGCGCACCAGTCAGCCGGGCGCCGCCGCCGATTGGTCGGCCCGCGTCACGTGGGGCGCGCGAGTCGTAGGATTTCGCGATCAAAACCATTTAGCGTCGAAGAGTTTTAATGCGGGCGTTTGACAGGCGACTCTGACGACGGCGGAGTTACGGACGCGATGCGAGTGGCCCCGACAGACCACTACGACTAGTCGACGACGATGATGATGGAGGACGGCGGCGGGCCGCTCACCGAGACGGGCTTCATCAACAGCCAGCCATGCATCGCGGAGTTCCTCACGGAGCACGGACGCGTCGTGGTCGGCGGAGGCGGCGGCGGCGGAGGGGCTCTGGCATTGCGGCCATCAATCACGGGCCCATCAAGCGCGCCGTACGCCGCCTGCCCGGCCCCCGGCAACAAGGCCGCGGCGTCCGGCTGGCCGTGCGACATCCCAGACTTCGCTTGGATGAAGGAGAAGAAACCGTCGACGAGGAAGAACGCGCCGGTGCAACAACACGACAACAATGTCGGCCCGCCACTCGGTGAGTAGACGCGCTTCACGCAACCATTGCATTCGCTGTTCAATAGTCCGGGTCGTCTTCGACGTTCGACGGGTGACGTCATCGCGTTCGAAGCCCATTTTTCATGCCTGTTAAACATGCTCTGCTTTGCAAACTTACTCACGCCGATCGACACTTAATCTATGTCGACCGCAGCGCTTTTTTTCTCAGCCACAGTGTAAGTAAGCCACGCAATAGCTGTCAGGAGCAGGAATAAAACAGTAGTATCGGGGACATTTTGATTGCAAACGAGGTCAATGACGCCTTACTGCCGAATGTCAGGCAACTTGACGACGTAGTTTTGGGAGTTTTGTATGGTCACTTGCGACCTAACGTCCGTTTTACTTCGTCGCGTGTGTCCGTCGCCAATAAAATGTACACTTGGCAGGCGACCCTGATGTTCCATTTATTGTTATGTCCACACGTTTACTGCTCTTGGAATCGCCATTGAGTCGTCATTAATTTTGATTGTTAATTTGGATGTTAATATCTGAAGCAGTTACAAATACAGCATTTATAACTAGAGTCACACAGGCCTAAATCATAGAACAATCAACGATTAAGTTCTATATCGGCATAATGGATTATATTATATGCAATTTATAAAATGCTTGTTTTCAAACGAACAGGTCGGCCTAGTTAAACCAATTAACAATGGCTGATCTACATTGCAAAAAATGCATGCTGACACCTAGTGGCAAACACAATAACTGATACACGTAGCTACAGATTGCAATAAAAATCAACTCCGCCATATTGTAAGTAAAATGAATACTAAATACAGATTGGGATAAAATTAATTATTTTATATAATATTATTTTCAATATTCAATTTTTTTTACGGGTTTTAGTTTCAACGGCGAAGCATCACTATTTAAATTAGTGTCGCGTTATTGCTTTTTATTTAGCCGTCGAGTCGCAGTCTGTTTGCGAGGTGTCTGTGCGTTTTTGCGAAAGCCACATTTAGAACGGTCCCCTAGACTGTTCAAATCGATCCAACAGCTGCGAGCCCTTGTCCCCTTGTCATCACAAAACATTCGTCATCTAGTCGAGTGTATGCCAACCTGTCCCTGGCCTTGACGGCGCTCCGGCTTTCTGAGTCAGACACTCAACTCAATCATTCCACGTTAATGCCCCCTTCGCCCATCAAGTAATATGCATTATTATTCGCTCTTGTGTGATCCGGTGCAGACCACCCTAGACATAATGCACATATAGACACTAATCATTATATATATATATATATATATATATATATATATATATTATACATATATATATATATATACATAGATATATATATATATATATATATATATATATATATATATATATATATATATATATATATATATATATATATATATATATATATATATATATATATATATATATATATATATATATATATATATATATATATATATATATATATTAGTTTTAGTTTAATGTAAACGTTGATATTGTTGTCAACTCTTATGTGATACTGTTATGCATAAGGTAGGCAGGTATGTATGATCATTGCATTGTTAAAACACATCCAAAATAATCCACCATAACATAATATACGTATAAAAAGCCTTACATAAATTAATATATCTTATCACATGTTTGTAACAAATTAGCATAACGTAATAAATTATACACAACTATAACTGTACATGAAGGCGTGTTATAGTGTAATAGGAAGATCAAAATAAAATACAAATGATGCAATAGATTATTTGTATTCACGTTTTTACCTAACTGTTAATATCATGGTGAAATTTAATTTAATTTAATAAAAATAATTTACAGTCATTTTTACTACGCACCGCTACAAATTATCACACCACCGTTGACATTTAACGCGCCCATGTAATTCGTAAATGCTATTAACAACAATATTATATATCTACATTTGTTTGTGTTTAATTGATCAAACATTCAATAAATTTCTGACTTCTTGCGTTTCTCACATAACTCAATTCTATTTTAAATAGCAACAAAATTAGTTTTGATACTGTGACGCAAACACTTCACAATTATTTGAATACTCTTTCGTCACCGGGGAATGTTTGTTTCTCTTGTTTGTGCCTTTCACGAAGCCACCAGACCTATATTTGGCAGGTCGCTCTAGGCGTGGGACGGACGCAACTTTACAAACGTCTCAGGCCACTGGTGCAGCCAGAACGATAATCAAATGCACATGAAAAGGTCCCCGTGGTGGGAAATGGCACCCCGTCGATGGGGCCACATCTCCGAGGGCTGTAGTTTCCAACTGTTTATTTCCCTACCCAGACTGACACAGTCACACTGACCGTGGCACAGACGAAGAAACGACGTCAACGGACCACAGCTGTGCGGGTGCTGGGGATATTTTAAATAATGAAGAGTTTTAACTAAATTAATCATGTGTCATTGATTTTCTTCCCAAATGCATCCAGCTGCCGTATTGTTCAACCACTTAATAATTACATCATTCGTTAAAAAGAAGAATTACTTTACTTTTGTTAGAACATTTTCCGGACCGATTTATATAAATTTGTATTGGTAATATTTTGTAATTAGTATTTTTCTTAATTGTTATTCAATAATCAACTATAACATTATTATAAAATAACGATAAATAAATACATGAATGTACTTTGGATACATATATATATATATATATATATATATATATATATATATATATATATATGATATATATATATATATATATATATATATATATACATTTTAATATATATATGCATATATATATATATATATATATATATATATATATATATATATATATATATATATATATATATATTTTATATATACATATATTATATTATATATATATATATATATATATATATATATATATATATATATATATTTATATATATATATATATATATATATATAATATATGTTAACATTGAAGATGGGTACATTCAACTTTTATTAAACATAATAAAATATAATTAACGAATTGAAAACATAAGTTATATTAATTCCGCTTACCCGTTTATACACTTTCCATATAGTAGTCACAAAAGCAACGAATACAAGAATATATATACACATCAATTGTTTACAGTGAAAACTAAATATTTATATGCCCATAGTCGGTTGTTGAATTCCGCTTGAATATTATAAACTAAGAAAATCACAGTAGTCTAATTGTTTAGGCAAATGCACCGGATATGTTACTTGTTTCAGCTTAACAGTGTCTTTTT
Organism: Ridgeia piscesae; assembly: GCA_025642075.2. Lineage (NCBI taxonomy): Eukaryota > Metazoa > Annelida > Polychaeta > Sabellida > Siboglinidae > Ridgeia > Ridgeia piscesae. Next base: position 460,359 of record JAODUO010000063.1, on the reverse strand, counting down.
GACATGTTATGGAATCACGATTACGAAATTATATCACGAATAGTTTTTACAGATTGAATATAAGAATTTTATTAATATGCGTGAAGTCGCTAATTCTGACGCTTGGTTACAACGTATGCTCGCTCTGCCATTGCGTAGTAGTGTTGCATAAAAATAGGTCCTTGTATGAATGTGGATACTATTGTCCCCCGGGCGGTGCACGTAAGTGGAACACTGACAACTGGGTAGTATCGTTTATTGTATATACATTACTACCAACACCAGCAACACGTTGCAACACTAACAATTAGCAACACGTTGGTTGTTACCACGTGGGTACGGTATAACATGTCAAACGACTGAAACGCACCATATATATTGAACGCGTGTTAGCAATGCGTTTATTGGAATACTCTTTAAATTATTGCTATTCTGGTCTGAAAAACAGTTGATATCGTCTCAAAAGAAGAGTGATGTAAACGTATTAGCAAAACAAAGAACATGGTTTATGATGCAACTGTGTATTTCTACATAAATCGTTTCTCAATACAATCGTTTCAAAATAGAGGCGAGCTACTAATAGTAATAATATTTATATACATGGATAGTTAATATTTAGTGCTTCCCTTCTTCCTCACGTAGTAGTTTATTGACGGTGATATTGTAGGATGCATAAATGCAGTTCTTCACTTTAAGCAGCATGGCAACTACTACTGATGCCACCACTACGGTATACGGCATGCAGCAACAAACTAATTACGTCATTTGGTAACAAAGACGCAGCTATTTAGCAAATGGACGGTTAAGTATTGTAACCGACCCGTTGTCTCACGTAAGTACTCCCAAATGGCTTAAGTGCCATTGTCCTAACTCTCCGGTCGCACCTATAATATCGTCGCGTTCGCACGGTCTTGTTACCGCCACGGGTCCGTCAGCCCGTTGTTGATCGCTGCCAATAACTTGGACGGCGTGTTACAATTAGCCGCCCGAGCTCTCCAACCTGTCAGAGGCGACGCTGCCTTACGTCAGAGTTTGTGGAATGGTCGAGTGTGTTCCACGACAAACCATGCAGGGCGCCCGGGGCTTGAAAGGGAGGCGAGAACGCCACTGGGCGTGGGGAGGCCCGTCCCCAACTGTATTGAACAGGACGCGTCATGAATTATTGATAAGCGTCGCTCGGCAATCTCGGTTCGAACCCTCCAAAGACAGGCCCGGCATCTTCGCCGCCATTCATCTCCGCGTAACATTCGCCAGTTGCTCGGTGAGACTACGAACAGAACTGCGCCAATGTTGAGTGTTTTAATTAGTCTGCATTTGAGGTATTGTTGCCAATATCAGTGGCGTTTGCGCAGCTGGGAATGTAAGCTAACAACTTATTTCTGGACGTGTGTCAAAGGTCTCGGAGAGCGTGTCCAAAGTAATGTTTTGGCACACTGCCATGACACGCACAGACCGGCAACCGACGCCACAATTGGCACGCGTAGTACTAGCAACCGTTATCAAAACGACTACCAAAACGATTTTGACGGTGAAACCGGATTGTAGTGTATTTATTGCTGTTGTTATTTGTTAGCCAAAGAACGTTATCACGATTTTTATTATACATGCGCTATCATATTAATACTAAAGAAAAACAGCATGTAATAGTTCAAACAATTATCCAAATGTAATACATAATATACAGTGGTACTCCACGTTGCCCAAAAATAACGAAGCAATGATATATAATGTAATGATTTAAAGACTAACTAGAGTTGTTCCCTGGTACGTGAATCTTGAAATGTAGACAATTTGGTCGATGGTCAACAAGTCACTGCAGCGATTAATTTAAACGTTAATACAAAGATTATCACTATTCCGCAAAAAAGGACAATTGTCAATCCTGTTCTAGTGTCTAATTTTATTGCTCCAAAAGGCAACACCAATTAGATGATCCCTCTAAATCGCTGAACTCAGCCTTGCACAAAGCGCAGTCTGTCCCGTCAATGGCCTGCTAATCGCTGTAGCCTACAGTCCGTGGCCACGAAGCCATCGTTGTTGATGGATTATGATGAAGCTCCTTCTACTGCCAGAAACGTTAAGCCGCGCTAATCACCAGGACGCATCTGCACATTGGCGCCGCCCTAGCGACCCTCCTGTAACGACGGAAAGTCCAAGCATCTCAGCAGCGCTCGCTGATATCGCTTTGTCTGCAGTGACCAATGTTTGGACATTCACTGGAAACACCAGGGCACATAGGCGAACTAGCAAGCTATGTTGGAAGCGCATCGACCGGTGTAACCAAGACTTGTATATATATATATATATATATATATATATATATATATATATATATATATATATATATATATATATTATATACCATATTTCAAACTCATGCAACGTCACGTGAATCACGTCTGTCTCGAGAAATCGCGGTTGTATTTACTGTGTGTTCAATGCAATCAAATAGCAAAAGCAACTTGCTATTCTGGTTGATCATGTATGTTGATCATAATATGTATATTCAATTCAACAAAATATAGACGTCTTAGCGGAATTCTTGTAAAGTTTCCAAGTGTTTCTCATTATGTAGAAAACACTATTGGTATTGTCGTTCAACAGTTTGTATATTACCTAAGAAACACCAATGACCCATCTCTAGAAACACCTTACTGTTGGCTTGAATCAATCGAATTATACGACTTACCTTTAACGGCTGAAAGCTCGGTTTTATCGCAATGAACAGGAAACAAAAGTTCAACAACCGATCGCAATTGCATCTGACTCATTCAAATGAACGCGACGAAAGTGTGTGTGTGTGTGAGTGTGTGTGAATAGATGAAACATTTGTACTGCTCGTCAATCAAACAGGCGAGGGTCTACACGAAGGTGATATGTTTAAGCAGTTGTCTTTACAGACGCCGTGTATTTGTTGCGTTGGTGCGGATAACATCGGCTGCGCATCTGCGGGTGAAATGTTTATAATGGACGTTTATGATTCTGCAAGTGAGATAAGGATAGGAGTATATTTAGAATGGGTATTCGGTGGGGGTGACGCGGTGCGTTGCAATAAGTTTGTGTGAGCGGCATTATATCGCATATGGGGAAAAAAGTGTGTAATGGACTTTTTTCATACGTAACGACGGGTGGAACATTTCCTACTAAGAAATGTTTGGCGTAACTTGTGGTTATCGACACCCGTTGGGCACTTCGCTGTGTAACGTAAGCCTTGAAATATTCTTATCGTACCAACGAACTATAAGCTATTTATACTATGAGTTTATACTGGAAGCGCATACACATAACTAAGAATCATGGGAATATATAGTTGTATATATATATATATATATATATATATATATATATATATATATATATATATATATATATATATATATGGGCTCTGATTCGTTTATACACACGTACAAGTAAAACGCCCACGGAAACAAATGTACACACAAACTCACATAGTCATTCCCAGGCACGTATGCGCAGCCGCTCAGGTGAATACGCAGTCATTCCAATGAGCAAACATACATATACACAATGAGGCACATTGAACATATATGTATATATATGTATGTATGTGTGTATGTTGTTTATGTATGTATGTATGTATGTATGTATGTATGTATGTATGTATGTATGTATGTATGTATGTATGTATGTATGTATGTATGTATGTATGTATGTATGTATGTATGTATGTATGTATTATTTGTGTATATTCTCGTCGGTCTCTCAACGCTCTCTATCTACTCTCTCTCTCTCCTCTCTCTCTCTCTCTCTCTCTCTCTCTCTCTCTCTCTCTCTCTCTCTCTCTCTCTTTCTCTCTCTCTTCTCTCTCTCTCTCTCTCTCTTCTCTCTCTCTCTCTCTTTCTACTCTCTCTCTCTCTCTCTTTCTCTCTCTCTCTCTCTCTCTTTCTACTCTCTCTCTCTCTCTCTCTCTCTCTTCTACTCTATCTCTCTACTCTCTCTCTATTCTCTCTCTACTCTCTCTCTCTCTCTCTTCTCTCTCTCTCTCTCTCTCTCTCACTATCTCATCTCTCTCTTCTCTCTCTCTCTCTCTCTCTCTATTCTCTCTTCTTCTCTACTCTCTCTCTCTCTTTCTACTCTCTCTCTCTCTCTCTCTCTCTACTCTCTCTCTCTCTCTACTCTCTCTTCTCTCTTCTCTCTACTCTCTCTCTCTCTACTCTCTCTCTCTCTCTAATCTCTCTCTCTTCTACTCTCTCTCTCTCTTCTCTCTACTCTCTACTCTCTCTCTCTCTCTCTACTCTCTCTCTCTATCTCTCTACTCTCTCTCTCTCTCTCTTCTCTCTCTCTCTCTCTCTCTCTCTCTCTCTCTCTCTTCTCTCTACTCTCTCTCTCTTCTCTCTCTACTCTCTCTCTCTACTCTCTACTCTCTACTCTCTCTCTCTACTCTCTACTTCTCTCTCTACTCTCTATCTCTTACTCTTCTCTTTCTCTCTTCTCTTCTACTCTTCTCTTCTCTTTACTCTCTTCTCTTCTCTCTTTACTCTTCTACTCTCTTACTCTACTCTTTACTCTCTCTACTCTTTACTCTTACTCTCTTACTCTCTACTCTTCTACTCTCTTACTCTCTTACTCTTTACTCTCTACTCTTTACTCTTACTTCTCTTCTACTCTATATCTCCTCTGTCTGTTCTCTCTCTAGTCTCTGCTCTGTCTCTCTGCTCTTCTTCTTCTTCTGTCTTCTTCTGCTCTGTCTTCTGTCTTCTTCTGTTTATTCTTCTGTCTTCTTCTGTCTGTCTGTCTGTCTTTCTCTCTCTCTCTCTCTCTCTCTCTCTCTCTCTCTCTCTCTCTCTCTCTCTTCTGCTCTCGCTCTCTCACTCTCTCCTCTCTCTGCTCTTCTGCTTTCTGCCTCTCTCTCTACTCTGTCTTATTACTATATATATTACTTTATTATTACTTTTATTTTTTTTTCTATATATATTCTTCTGTCTGTTCTGCTGTGTCTGTCTGCTGTGTCTGTTGCTGCTGCTGCTGCTGCTGTTGTCTGCGTCGTCTATCGTGCATATCGCTTCTGTACTCTGTGTTGTAGTCAATATATATATATATATATATATATATATATATATATATATATATATTATATATATATATATATATCATGCACCTCAGAGTTTGTTTTGCTGTATACTGCCTTGCTATTTATATATATATATATATATATATATATATATATATATATAATATATTATGAGTATGAAGTGTTTGAATTTACAAATGAACTCTACCACTTTGTCTACATACCTGTGTCTTTTGCACATTTATATTTTTATTGTTTCATCTTTATTGTTCTCACTAAAAACAACATAATAATGTGAGTGATGGTGACGATGTTATCAAGATGTTAAAATGATGATTATAATAATTACGTCAGAGGAATGGGTCACCGAAGGTTTAAGCTTTTAGACATAAATGAAACTGCAATCAATCAATAAATTATTGTGTTTTATTTATTATAGAGGGTGGACTATGTTTCAGATCACTCTTTAATGAGAGGGAATCTTCCGTGCACCTATATAATAAAACAAATTATGCCAAAAGTAATTTTAGTATAAAAAGACGACAAAATATTATGATATGAAGGTCAAACGGATATACGAAAAACCAAAATAAGCTACTAGCCAAATGTAATTGTGTAGATATGACACGATACATAATAGTACCTACATTATGCTTGTATCGGTATGCACTCAAAGTGAGCGGTGTAACGGTCTATTATCAGGGCCACCTGTGATGTGGAGTAATGAAAGACCGCGCGTATCTGACACAACGTCTTTATTAGCAATATTATTTAGCAGTGAATGGCAGTGGCCAAGGTTACCACCAATAAAACCTATCTGTGTTGTTTAAGCAACTGATAAAATAGTTATGCTGAATTCTAAATGAGATCTCGTATATTCAGAAACAAAATCTGCGTTGTCCAGATATAAACTCAAGTTGAAGTAGCGGGGGAAATAAGAAAGGCCACACCTTAATACTGAACGGTGTCTGGTGATGTTGTATCACTACAAAACAGTACATCAAGAAAGTAGTTTACAAACCAGTTTTGTTGTTGGTTTTTACCAATGATAGTTAGGTTTTATATGTATAATTTCAAAAATAAAATATACTTCGTTCAATTCACAACAGGTTGTTAGTCATTTAGAATTGATGTAAATGACTGTGCATGTAACATATAAGCAGGGATGCCGTCAGAATGCAGATGATTGATATTACGATTCGTGGCGACTCCGGAGAGGGATATATTACATATGCTAAATAAATCAGGAAAAATCCATGTTGGAACGGTATATGTTGTAGATAAAACAGGAAGCCAGACAAATAAACACTAGTTTGGCACCAGACTGAACCGAGTCAGAAATCGGAATAGAGGTATATGACTATGACTGTCGTTTTAAAATAATGTGATGATAAAATGTACTACAACTGAGAGATCTAGTAAGATGAGACCAGTTGCTATTCTACATACTACATTATTGTGTCCTTTAATAACCTCTCAATTGAACGCAATCCGATTATATAGGGTGTTTGTTCTGGTATAGAATATTTGATGAACGCTATACGTTTGTTTGTGGATGAGATTTGTAATGACAACGACCTTTTTAAAAGCATGTTCAAACAAAGAAGGATGTTTAAAATACAACGTTTAAACAAAACACATAAACGTGTTGTTTTATAAACACATTATTTATTTAAAACAAAATTAAATGTACTACAAATAAACAGTTTGTTTACAATAAAACACCTTAAGACACTATGAACCGCCTAACATATAACACATACAAAAATAAAGCGTTAAAAAAACCCGCTACATTTAAAAAACGCATGTATTTTGTGTTTAACCAGACACATATATAAAACACCATTTGATTTTTCATTGCGATATTAGATTTAAATATTAGATTTAAACACATGTTGTGAAATGTGTGATTTTTTATTTCTATAAACACTGAACTCACTGAGTAAAACAATTGGGCTGGTGAATTCAAAAAGGCATCAGATGAATTTTTTGCAAACATGTTTTCAAACGATTTTTTCAGAATCATATCATTTCAACAACAGGTTGTTATACTTAATATGATATGCCATAACTTGATATCGGTGGAATATCGTACGTGATATATAACATGTTGTGGAAATTACGTATTCTGAAAAATATTTAGAAAATGTTTGATTTCGCTGCCCCTTTTGAAATGACAAATTCAATTATTTGCAAGCAGTGCTATAAATAACACTATTTTAATGCAGGAACAACCGTAAATAATTCTTCAAACCCTAGTAATAGTGACGGTATATAATAATTTAAAATGTTCATGACATGCAACATACTGAATAAATCAATCATTTGCAAGCATGCAGTACAAAAGAAGAAAAATAGTATTGGAAGCAAATCCATTTATGCAATAAAATCGAAGTAACAAGACATGGCCGACAGTGACCAACGAAATCTCTGTAGTTTACTACATAGTGTGTGGTATATAAAAACACTTATTAAGTACATCATATTGGATCTGTCAAACATTACCAAGTAAGAAGCCATCATATTCCACCCAAAAGAAAACCTACCATCTACGATCATCCATGTTTTCGTTTTTCACAAAATTAATGCCAACATTGGAACTTTGTTTCCTCCTAGTGGAGTTATTTCTTCGTTCTTCCTGGTAGTGTAAGCACATCGCAAATATACCTTTTTCCGCCTTCGTGTAAAATAAACTTACCTTTCTGCGTTGCTGTTCCACCTTACCTTCAAACAGCGCATCAATGTTTATTTTGATAACTGTTCAATTCCACCTTTATACTGAGATTGGCCAACCATTCTGTGATTGGTTTTTAACGCCCTAGAAAGTCAGTTTCGCCTATATTATGGTGACGTGTTTGCTATGACGTCATCCAATAGTGACGTCAAACGTACTGATGATCTAATCTGGGTAGGAAGCGAATATTTATACAGGAGTAGACTTGGGATATTATTTGAACTGATGACATTAATAAATATGGTAGAAAACAATACGAAATATCACAAAGAACGTTCAGGAAATTGTACATGTATACAGTTGTGTAGAAAATTACACAATACGTTAAGCTTTGAACCAAGCAAAAAGATGGTGGTTGATTCTCGACTGTATTATATATTGGAAGTAACTTTAATAATATAAAATATACATATATATTACGTAATATATCAATATGGACAGTGCCACTGAAGCGGGTGAAGATATTGATATCAAAATTAACATGAAGTGAAAGCGAATGCATACTAAGCTTGCGTTTTGAACATATCGTTACCTCGAAGAAAAAACACGACGTCATGTCTTAGGGACTAGTTCTCCAAGCTTCACACAAATCGTTGTGACATGCACTTAATGCCAGTATTGGCAGCGGTAATCAGCGTTTTGGAATAATATTCAAAAAACCTACAAAAAGCTCAATACGTTTATTATAACAAACACATACTGTTTATGTCATTTTCAGTAGACAGGTAGACAGGTAGATAGACAACCAAATATACTTATTTAGTTTGACCACAAATGTACAAATTCATGTAACTATAATATATGTAAAGGTCAATGAGGTTCCCATTGAGATAACATGCCGGTAATATGATAGCCCCCTTATGATAATAACAAATCGGAATGGAAAATGCAAATAGGAAAACAATTGAATATTAATAACAATGCGCATAAACGTGTGAAACTTTATATATTATGTTTATATCAAAGTGGTTATAAATTGCAGATACCCAATTATATATAATTGTGTGCTAGTATTATATATTACATACATGACTACATTGGATATCACAGTGGGTTTTATAGTTCATAATGTAGAAGTTTTTTATTTATGTTGTGAAACTATGTAAACTATGTGCGTGAATGTTATCTATGATAATCCTTGGAGTGTTGCTAACTGTTTCTTTTATGTAGTGTCGTATATAACTTTTTTCGTCTTCAATAGACAAGTGTTGAAGTGACGTCCGTGAAAAGGTACTATACGATATAATACATCAATATACGTATAGGATAGCGTGGATAAAAATCACAACCGTACGCTGATTCATCGCAAATCACCACGAGACAATCGCATTGGGTAATACACCGAGGTATTGGCGTGCTCGCGCGCGCATGCGCGTCCGCACGCGCACCTGCGCGCGAGTGGCGTCACTGTGCGCGAAGCTGCAGCGCTAGAATTGTTTTGACATGGGCGACGTACAGCGGCGGCCCGGCGACATCTGGCGGCGTCCTCCGAGGATTCGACGACTAATTACCGCCCGGAGCCAGCCGAACATTCCGGGTCGAGCCCCGTAATGAAGCTATGAGCTCTGGCCTTTCTTCCGTCGCTGCCTCGCCAACTGCAGCAGCTGACAGGCCGTTGCCGGTGTAGCCGTTGCCGACCATGTCCCGATCTTGCGTACGATGAAAGGGCAGGGGAGGGACGGTGGGAGGGGAGGGGAGAGGAGAGCTAATATTAAAATGTGTCTCGTGGTTGCGCCGACAGATGTGATCGAATCGTTGAGTGACGCGAGTTTCATGCGGAGCTGATGTATCGGAGTATCCCATTGGTCCATCGCGGTGTAGGTTCCACCCCTCTCTGTCCGTGTTGTCTCCTCGGTGACATGTAGCCACCTCTCCACAATATCCTCAATCACCTTCTACAATATCCTCCCACCCACGGTTGTACCAATGTAATGATACTCATTTCATGACGGCGTCTGTCAAATCTCGTTTGCGGTCTCCGTTATTTTTGTATACTACAAGTATTCAGCTGTCTCGTTTTCAGTCTCGCAATGTGTCTGCGTTTTATTCGTGTTAGAATACTTCGATTCTCTACTGATAGGACACCATAATCGCCATAACATGCATTATTATTATACACCACCACTGTATTTCTGACAGCTTTAGTGCCCCTTTGAAAAAAATTAAACATAACACAATCATATTTTTTAAACATTTACTCTTCCTACATTCAAAAACATATTGTCTCGTAAAATGAGGAAAATTGTATTTGCAATCATTGTGCTATGCTTTGTCTCAGCCAGGATAACAAAGCAACTGTTACCCAACATATCAAAACCCTAATGTGGCTTTAGGGTGCTATTGTTTTGTAAATTGCTTTATTATAAAATATGTTGATAATATATATATATTATATATAATATATATATATATATATATATATATATATATATATATATATATATATATAAAGTATCTACCAGCACTTCGTTGGCATTAATGTGCATTTGCGTCACACTGTGTACATAAAACTATTAGCATATAATGAAGTGTGGGAAGGCATTTGTATAGTTACGACAAACAACTGTTTGTTGTTAGTATCGTGTAATCGATCGTGCATACATATAATACACAGTCACCTACCCATGCACGCAATTAATTACATACATATAATTATATTAGTTCGTACTTACAGCGGACTAATTACACGTACTGCTTCTATTGTTCTGTGGTGTGTATTTCACCAATCTACTTACGATGCAATCAAACAGGAATTCCTTCCCATCGTCCGCTTTCTTAACCAGTTTCTTCTTGTGTTTTAGATTACCAGACCGGAGGCGTCATCAACATGTGCGGTCCAGTGGCGCCACCACCGACCAGCGGCGTCGGCGGTGGCTTGACGACACCGGGTCACCCTCGGCGCCTGCGCACTGCCTACACGAACACACAGCTGCTGGAACTGGAGAAGGAGTTCCACTTCAACAAGTATCTGTGTCGGCCGCGGCGCATTGAGATCGCCGCATCTCTCGACCTCACGGAGCGTCAGGTGAAGGTTTGGTTCCAGAACCGACGCATGAAGTTCAAGCGACAGATGCAGCCGAAGTCATCGGACTGTGGCAACTTACCGGGAGACGACGAGGTCGGTTCTCCTGCCATCGACAGCACGACTCTCTCCGACGACAGTCACTCGCCGATAGGTGTCAGCAGCGTCGGCGAAAAGGACGCTACCTCTGGTGGCGACATCTGTGGCGACGATTGTGATAGAACACCTGTAGGTAAGGGCGGAACCGATGGCACTGATAGCGTCGCGCTCGGCCAACGCCCGATGACAGATGCGGAAGATTCGGTGATAAAGTGTGAGGATATGGGGCGACGAAAAGCGTCGTCTGTCGACGCCTCGCCGTCGCCGCCGGAAGCTGTCCCGTTTGGCGGCCCGCTGACACGAGGCGACTCGTGCGTCGACGCTCAACGCGAGTTCAACATCCCCCAACACATGGGGGCGCCACTGCAGCCGCCTATACTGAGACATTTGACGGGCGCCGAAGATATGCAGACGCCGAGAAACGTGTGTCGTCCGTATGTCGGTCCGGGGAATATGGATTCCAATCCCGCTCGCGCGCTACTGCACGCGCCGCCGTCGTTACCACATTCCGAGCAGAACGTCAGGACGTCATTTCCACCCAGCGGACATACGTCATCGCTGCACGCGCCGGACGTTTCCTGCACGCAAGCGATGAGCGGACCGTCGCTGCCTCAGACGGCGTACCCCCCTATTGCCGGTGCTCACCGCATAGCGGCGCCACCACAAAGGAAACATAACAGCTACCTCAGCAGCGCGTCGTCGCGCCGCCATGCTCCGTACGTCGATATCAGCAACATGTCCGCGGCGGACGAGCGATGCATGGATAACTATTTCCCTTCCAACGGGCCGGACGTGTGCGGGCGTGTGACGTCACAGTACGGAGTCACGCCGGTGTACGTGCGTCACAGCATGCAACACGCGCGCGACCAGCGGCCCCCGCAACAGCCTCAACAACAACAGCCGGGTTACGGTGACGTCACCCATCATCAAAATTTCTCCCGCAACCAGGACATGTTGAACGTTCCGTTTCAGAACAACGTCAACTGCATGCCGTTCTCGGCTCCGGCAACGGGTGACACTCGCTCGTACGCGAATCTCGCCGGCTGCTACACTCAGCCAGGAATGACGAACAACAACTACTACTACCAGGGGGCAGCACAATACGGTGCCAACACAGGAAGTATCGGTGCGTGTGAAACGGATTACGCTTCCGGTTACGACGGACACTATATGACGTCACACGTAAACAGTGCCGACATGACGCCACCAGATGGCGACAACATCAGCACAAACTATCCAAGTTGTTTAAGTGAAATTTGCCAAATAACTAATTATAATTATTTATGATCATGCAGCACACAACATTCCTGAACTTACCGTGTCGTACATAGATCATCAAAATAAATGTATTTTGCCCCGATACTAGTTTATTTTGTCGGTACAGAATTAAAGCCATTGCGGTATTGCATCTACTCGTCTCCTTTGTTCTGACACCGAGACAGCCGTGCTGTATGTTTCGCGCACGATGCTAGCATGACCAGCCAAACAGATTCGACATGTCACGGTTTTATTTGAAACAGCAGAACAGGATGGCTCGCCGGAAGCCCATAACGAAAGGCTGAAGCTGAGAAGCTGTCACATAAAGAGCGAGCGATGTCGAAAACAGATCGGACGTATATCTATAATTGACACGTGCGCTCGGGGTCAGTGCCTGTCTCTTTAGAGCCAGCCTAGATCATATTTTCTTGTTACAACATCGATCATGAAGCTGACAAGGCTGGCTTATGGATCGTTAGGATAATTGTTGCCGCGCTCAGTCGCGCAGACGCCGTCCCATTTTCGCCTTCCATCTGCACGACCCAGCAAGGTGGCAGGACACAAAACAATGCTCCCCGTCGCCGACCCACCCTTCCCTTTTCCCAAGTACAAGACGGCATGTTGTTACTATCTGCTCTCATGGGAGCGAATCTTGTATTGGACTGTGGCGGCTGTTCAATGACAGTGGTGATCGTGGTATGTCATTGGCAGTACTGTTGTTCTCCTCTTGTTGTCTCTGTCGTCAGGGGTGAGGTTGGCCATGGCAACTGTTGTTTTTTCTTCGTCTTTGGTTACCTCTCCTCAACCTTGTGTCGCGGGATTTGCCTGACTAAGACGAATGTAACTGTTCTATGTGTGTAGTCCTTTGTCCACGACGAGGTCTAGCTACAACAGTGTATCGTTCCAAAGCTCTTTATACAGGTGTCCTCCATAGCTCCCTGTCGTGAACGCTTTCTCCGTCTCTTACCATCCGCTGCATTTCGAATGTCACGTTTATGCCGTCCTGCCGCCCTCGGAAGCCGGGTTGGTACTTGGTAGTAAATAACACTATCCCCCGCTGATATCCCGTGCAATATGGAGACATTTTCTGAGAATTATTCGTATAGGACTACTTGGACCTACATTTGGGTGGTAGTCGCGCCGTGATATGAGATCCATAAATCATGTACGATGAATAAACACCCGCGTCCAACTTCAAAATAATATCACAATACATGAAGAATTAATTTCCACAAATTCTTATAAGCGGTTGAGCGATAATATATATTAACACAGTTATTTCAGATTCCTGTTACATTATTGTAGCGTGCGTGAGCCACTATTAGTCAAATCGAGTCTAGATTGGAAACGATATGATTGGCTCAGCTTAACATAATACTATACATTTGTCGATAATGGTGTAATCGGGACAAGTAATCAGCATCGCCCCATGGTTTAAAGATGAAAAATCTGTCTTCAGTTTTGGTCTCCCGTCGGCCTGTAACCACGTTGTTTCTAAACATCTCCTGTCTTTGGTGATCTGCTAAACTTCATTCTTGTCAGACGACTTGTCCACATCATTCGGGATCTCTCAAGTCTTCTGTTGCCTGTTTGATGCTACAAGTGACAACTCAATGACTTATAGAACATGTCGCAAGGGTCTCGCAGATGTTTGCCTTTTAACATATCATGTCTTACCTCTTGCCGGAGTTGTGTCGATGGTTCTTTGATTGTTGATGTTTCTGTTTGAAATTGAACAAATAAGTATCATGTTCTCACCGCCGCGTTATGAAGGTTTGTAATGACATTTCGTATTGACATTTGTTTTATTTGTCATTACGGATCTGTTTTAATGGACGGTCATGAAGGGTATATATATATATATATATATATATATATATATATATATATATTATATATATATATATATAGTGTGGACAATGTCCGCCTTCGGTTTAATAAAATCAATTTATATACTTAAATCGTCGAACGAACTTAGTGTTATCGTTACTGCAGGTAATTTGCCAAGAGTTCATTGCGAGACCCATATCAAAATCTTACTAATTTCAAATTGACGGTCTTCTTGTTGGTGAGACGGCAAATAATGTTGTTGAAACTGTTAACACAAAAACAACATTGTTACTGTGCAACTTCATGAAAATGTAAATTTTGAGAAAAACATACCGATAAACCATTTGATTTGATTTGATATCCTGGTTTAAACAAGTTAATTTGATGGTTTTTGTTAACAATGCATTACAATTATACATAATCGTGCCAACGTGTTTTTCTTTGTTATTGCACAAATATGTTTTGTTTCACATCGTGAATTTGAAATGATAAAACCTATAATTTAGGGATACAGTATCCACCCATAATGAAATAGAGACGTAACGACAGCAGTTCGCTAATCACAACGAATGTGTGTTTTCACGGTACGCCTTCCGTTTGTCGTGATCCCGTGTGATGCGCCGGCTCTGTAAAAACGGAAACATACGTACAAGGTTAAGCGGATTGATCAATAGCGTAACAACAAATCACGTCAACATCACTGGGATAGTGAAAGGGGGGGGAGTATGTCGGCACTTGAACGAAAATAGAGATGAAAATGTACTCAGTAAGGGAGACACAGAAACACGGGGTCACTTATATAGACAGCTTAATTGACAACCATAAAGGTGAATCCAGTGTGTTAATTGACAGCGGAGATAATTAGGTAAGTTTCGTAAAATATATTGTAATAGCAACACACACTAACACGAACAATTATTATCTGTAAACCCAAATACCAGTGCGACTAACTGAACATAAATCACGACAAACGTGACGAAATAGCTACCAGATGAACCCACTGACGAGAGGGATAAACGCAGGGAGGAAAAGGCCGCGTGGGAGGGCATTGTCGAGATTGCCTTAAGGGTTTCACTGGGAACAAATGCGCCGGAGCCACGGGCTCAGCCAGATTACGTCCGCGACTGTCACTGACAACACGCGCAACGCACATATCGCGCGATTTCATATAAAACAAACGAATTAGGAGTTGGATTCGGCCGGGCGAATCAAGCGGCATTACACGGATAATGCTGCGCAACTGAATGACAGTTCAATTTGTCTAGAACGTCTGCAGCTTTAAATATCGCCCGATTTGGCGCGGGACTCTTCGAGGCCAATCTGGCAATCTGCTGCGAGGACCGCGCGGATTAATTGAACATTCATATTAGAGCCGCCGTCGCTGAGTTGTCGTTGACGGCCTACCACTGCTACACTCAGAGGACCAGACAATCGCTGTGTGTCCGTCACTCCGGCGGCAGTGATTTCCGAAATGTTGTTGGTGCGTTTAGTGCAGTTCACCGATCAAAATACCATATTCCACGTTATAGTTATACGTTCTCATAGTGACCACTCGTACCGTCTTTACTCGTACATTGCTGTGATGGAATGACATTTTGTGGAATGAACGCGACATTGATAAGTCAAAGACATGTCACATGTTCACAGATTTAGTGTGTATATTTTATGAACATTCAAGAGAATTATTCTTTCGTGATTTAATTTCCCGGTTAACTTTATAAAGAAATCATTCGAATTGCCTTCAGTCAAAAATGACGAGCATTACAAATTTGGGGAAATAGTTTGCGAAATAAATCCCACAAAAGCAATTACGTAAACACATCGGTAGCTATTTTTTAAATGACACAAACACTTAATCACAAATCACCTGTCCGATGTGTGTTTTAAAACGTCATAAATACTGATCTAGGAATCTCGTCAGTGTCACAACAGCCGAAAAGCCGGCCATTCTTTGTACACGTTAAGGGAGAGAGAATTGTAACCCGGGAAGAATGCCGTCAATGACTCAACGTCGCCTATCAATCAAAATTAGCCGAGAAGCCGCAGCGAGCTGACGGCGTATTGGAGCGGCTCTCCTCTCAACGGCCCATTTAACTAAGCTCGGAGTTAGCGTTATAATTCTACCCGTAGTACGGTCGGCTTTATTCGGTCGTTCATTGATTCACATCACCTGCATTTAGCAGACATGTTTCGTATGTTCATTTTCTCGAGGCAGCCCGCACACGACGCCATCTGTGGTGACAAAGGGGAAGCTGTTAATTGTTCGTGCTAAGTAAAATAGCGCAATATAATATTGTAATCTAACGTGACGCTTAATGCACGAGCCTTGTTTAATCGTCATCGTGTCACATATTATTGTTTAGTTTTGCATAAAAACGTGTCCTCAAATTGTGAAAGATTGCTATTTAAGAGGCATAACACATGCCTTGGAATGACGAAAAACGACTCTGCTTTGTTTTCTTTTAGTCATTCTGACGTTCGCGCTGTTGCACGGCGGTTTTTCTAAAGGTCGTTCTCTTGTCAGTATAATCACATGGTTAGTTTTTCAAGGTGCCAAAGAAAGGTTGTAGTGGTTGCTAATGGAAAAATCAATAGTGTCGTATCCCAAGTTACTTCGGCGACACTGCGCTACAGTGGCTTATGTAATTGATAATAATGGGGCTTCGCGCTGCGCAGTGTTCTCTTGCGGTCATCTGAGTGGCTTCGCGACCTCACTCCATGACGTCATTGCCGTAGAGGTTATTAATACAAGTGCGATATTTTTAGCGCAATGCGAAGTGTTCATTTTCGCCTTCAAACATGGATGTGATCGCGATTTTATGTTAGTGTTATGATGGAGCCTTCCACAAATGTTTGGTGTGTGTATATTATATATACATTTTAGGAGCCGGATGCTCTTGCGCATAGTTAATCCGATCGATTTAATAATTTCGCCCAACCATCGCCGTATATACATGTTTCATTTTCATTTTCAATTCAAACAATTCATGTGTACGAGTGTGCGTGGGCGGTGTGTAAATAAGTATTATGTGCTTCAGTAGCTGTTAAGGAAAGGTGGTTTTATCCATACAACTTAATTATGATTATCATGTTATTTGTTTTATTAACCTTTATAGTCAACTATTGTATTGATTGAATGTATTTGTTTTATGAAACTTTATAGTCAAATATTGTAATGACTGGATGTATGTATGTAAGCATAAATGTATGTATGTATGTATGTATGTATGTATGTATGTATGTATGTATGTATGTATGTATGTATGTATGTATGTATGTATGTATGTATGTATGTATGTATGTATGTATGTATGTATGTATGTATGTATGTATGTATGTATGTATGTATGTATGTATGTATGTATGTATGTATGTATGTATGTATGTATGTATGTATGTATGTATGTATGTATTTTGTATGTATGTATGTATGTATGTATGTATGTATGTGTATGTATGTATGTATGTATGTATGTATGTATGTATGTATGTATGTATGTATGTATGTATGTATGTATGTATGTATGTATGTATGTATGTATGTATGTATGTATGTATGTATGTATGTATACACACGTTATACACGCATACGTACATACGCACATCCCATGGCACTTATTTTGTGGTGGAACGTCAGTCATTTCGAGTAAAACCAAATACAAAAGTTGATGTGACCACCAATCGAACAAGCTTATCTGATTTCGACACGAAGCACGGATAGCGTTGATTGAAAAAAAAATGTGTCGTGTGACACTTCACTGGTTGTCGCATCCTGATTACGACTGACGTGAACTGATACCGCATGAAACAATGCGCATAGCGAATTGTTTTCAATCTCCAATTGCATTGACACCGTTGCAAGAACATTGGCGGCTCACAGAATCCATCACCACCGTAACTGTGATG
>JAODUO010000063.1:435000-437500 GCA_025642075.2 Ridgeia piscesae | reverse complement strand
TTAAAGTTAAGTTTCCAAATCGCATTCAAAGAGTCCATTAAAAGCACTAAAATGTCACACTTTCTCAATGGTTCGTCCTTTGCGTCACGTGATAAACGAACTCACGGTGCGTAGATCATTGGGTTCCGTTTGCATTTTCATTCCAGCTACTCTTGAGTATATAATTTCACGAAGGTCATTCGTTTGTTTAATCAACAAATGCGTGGCGACTGAAAACTGTCCCGTATTAAACATTCAATTGGTATTAATAATTGATCAGATTAGAAGAAAAAAAATATTATCCTGACAACATGTAAGCGTATGTTTGTGAATTTACCAGGGCAACATCACGAGATTAACTAAAGTATAAACAAATGAAATATGGAGAAAGAGAACATAAATAAATCACGAACCGACTAATCGTTTTCACACACGTTCTTCCACAAAGTAGTTATATAATAGAAGTAATAATTTCGTATAATCAGATGTACGGGTCTATTAATTATTACTAACATTTCGTATGTTTGTTGTAGCATTTAGGGAAGGGTAGACATGCCAGGTGTCATAGCGATGTAATTATTAAGGGAAACAAATTATGTGTTTGGTCCACAGTATTCCATACGCATATATACGGGGTGATACAAACTAAATACAAACAAATACAACCAATAGTTTATTAGAATAACGTTGTTGAACATAAACACACTCACGTATTTATATATACATATATATATATATATATATATATATATATATATATATATATATATATATGTGTGTGTGTGTGTGTGTGTGTGTGTGTGTGTGTGTGTGTGTGTGTGTGTGTGTGTGTGTGTGTTTTTTTTGGGGGGAAACTAATAATTTGCAATTTCATCAGCAACACAAAGATTGTGGTTACTATGAATGTATTTTCAAAATGATGTATTTTATGAAGCCATATATATATATATATATATATATATATATATATATATATATATATATATATATGGCTTCTAAAGTAATACTATTTTGAAAATACATTCATAGTAAACCACAATCTTTGTGTTGCTGATTGAAATTGCAAATTATTAGTTTATGTTTACTCGTGTAGATGTAATCACCGGTTACGATTGTTTTGTTTTACTTTTACGCGAGGGTAAAGGAAACCCATATTGGAGAGTTTGTTGTCGAAACGTTTTAATTGTACCTTAAATGAGGAAGTTTTGCAACAACGGTTGGTGATCGAAATAAAAGATGCTGCCTTCTACAATAACAGTCCTACTATAGAATATTGAATGACTGAAAGACCTATTTTAGTCATGTCAATGTCCTCAGCCCTCTTGCGTTCTAAATGTGGCGCTCTGCATGTTAATTTGTTCTGCTACATCCTCGATCTTGGTTCAATCACAAATACTTCAATGGTTGATCAGATCTGACGCTTGGCGTTATGTTTCCTTCAGTAATCTACTCGTGACCTTTAATAGGTGTGCTCCTTTTGCTACTTCGCATTGTTCCCCGTACCTCATCCACTGTCTTGTTAACGGCGTTCGTTGCAACTGCTTTTCCCTGAAGCTATGCTCTGGTATGAATAGAACGCACCAATTAGCGAACTGTTGTTCGACGGTATTCTAGTGCGCCGGTGAAATCGAACACGCCCGCGCGCTCAGTGCTGCCCTGTCGTCGGATCGTTCGAGTGGGTGAAGATAACCATTGCGCGTGTAGAATTACTGTGTGATATTTTAAGCCAATCTGGGAGTGTTCAAACTGGACGGTACGTTCACTCAGTGTCAACAAGAGCTTCTAGCATGTCCAGCCAACATGATGATCACTTCTAGTGACTAATTAATTGCCGTCTTGTTACTGACAGGCGTGGTAGGTGCAGTATGACAAACCTAATGCCCAGGAAAGAGTTGGCCACTCAGTGGATAATTTATTAGTGGACTGTTGTGAAAGTGAAAGAGTGGATAATTGCTCAGTGACAAAAACATTTCCATACGTACAAACAATAAAATTTATTTACGACATTTCATTATGTTATTACATTTGTGGATGTTGTTTCCCACTGAGCAACGCTTTGTTTTGGTCACTGGCAACTGGTCACTGGGCGTATCCCAGATTAGTCGATGGTATTCGTGAACACTTCACTAAGTGTATACTCCCGTGTCGTTATGTCCGCAAACACACAAACAGGCACAATTTTATTGTGATCTGTTTTCAAACCCAAACGTGTTTCAATTACCCTAATTTATCCAAGATTTATTCGTATTTGCGTCACGCTCGGATGATTTGATAACGCCGGATTCAAGACTGAACGTCGTATCGGCCATTGTTAGAACGTGTCTGATTACCTACGACTCCCGCTGTCACGCCACCGAACCAACGGCGCAGCTGCGGTCGACTTCAAAGGCGCCGCTCGCCGTGATTGACAGGTGTCTCTTACGGCCTGCAATTTCCAACACGTAATTGAATGCCGTTTAATAAAGAGGCGTCCGTCTTGCCGGCAACGTGGCGGCTCCGCTGCAAACTACAGGTGTAGTGG
>JAODUO010000063.1:410000-417500 GCA_025642075.2 Ridgeia piscesae | reverse complement strand
GATGTTTATATGTGGGGGTAGTAGATGAATACAGAATATTTACAATACCAAGCGTGAAACTATTTAGTATTGTGATCTCGATTTTCCATATAACAGTGGCCATGCGTGATAGCTTTGTGTTGGGCCGAACTTCGAAAATCCAAAGTTCGCTGAAACGGAACTGTATTACATGTTTTTCGAAAAAAAAATTTTATACAAATATTTTATATGAAACCATCCTTATTTTGAAGGGACGACAACGCGTATTGGAGAAACACAAACGTTATATCTTAGACAAATGTGTACAAACTAAACGAGAATATTGCGTGTTAGTTATCATTTCGATTTATCTGTATACTTTGATGTGCTTGTAGTTAGCGTGCGTGCGTGCGTGCGTGCGTGCGTGCGTGCGTGCGTGTTTAAGTTCATATTCGTATTTGTGATCATGATCGTGTTTGTTTTTCTGTACGTGTTTGTGATCATGATCGTGTTTGTGATCATGATCGTGTTTGTGTTTGTGTTTGTGTTTGTGTTTGTGTTTGTGTTTGTGTTTGTGTTTGTGTTTGTGTTT
Organism: Ridgeia piscesae; assembly: GCA_025642075.2. Taxonomy (NCBI): domain Eukaryota; kingdom Metazoa; phylum Annelida; class Polychaeta; order Sabellida; family Siboglinidae; genus Ridgeia; species Ridgeia piscesae. The sequence continues at coordinate 416,950 of JAODUO010000063.1, read as the reverse complement.
GTGTTTGTGTTTGTGTTTGTGTTTGTGTTTGTGTTTGTGTTTGTTTGTTTTGTGTGTGTGTGTGCGTGTGCGTGTGCGTGTGCGTGTGCGTGTGCGTGTGCGTGTGCGTGTGCGTGTGCGTGTGCGTGTGCGTGTGCGTGTGCGTGTGCGTGTGCGTGTGCGTGTGCGAGTGCGTGTGCGAGTGCGTGTGCACGCACGTATGTATGTGTCAATTTGTTGAATATGATGCTATGTTAATTATTTGGGGTTATTTAAATTTATTTAAGGGCTACACGAAAAAGTCATAACGGATAGTAACCCATGACTGTTTCTTCAAAGAATTAATTATATATACCATCATTCTTGCTTTTCCCGCGGATCAGCAAAACATAAACTGCTCGTTCAACCTACGTCGCCCAAAACACATCGAAATGGCTACGTGTACAATAGTTAATTCCTTTCGGGTAAATTTAATTTCAACCATGTTTCAGAAATACGTCCCACACAGTGTTGACGGTCATTTTAAAAACTGTTCTCTGTTGTACACCGAGACGTAACATTAACATGTTTTGAAAGTACCATGCATATTAAGACCTGTTTTGTATTTCCTAAACGGATACGATGTGGAGGAATGATAAAATATGCCAGTTGCCATTTATATATATATATATATATATATATATATATATATATATATATATATATATATATATATATATATATGTACATATAAATATATAATATATATATATATATATATATATATATATATATATATATATATATATATATATATATATAATATATAATGATCTGACGTAATTAGCACAGTTGATACAGAACAGAAACACGCGTTTTTCTAATACTGTCCCCCAAACGGAGTAAATGTTCTTTCTTTTATGTCACTTAACGTATGTGTACAATTATCAGTGACTAAGTGTCGTGTGTGATTGTGTGTGCGCTTGTGTGCGAATGTATCGTCACACATAGTTTTCCTTTCATCCACATTAACTAGTTTCCATTGTAAGTATTACTGAGAAACCAGACATCGTCAGTCCATAAATCATTTCTAGCAGACGTTGTGTGATTACATAATGATTCCTAATGTACATACATATGGCATCGGAATGTTCTTGTCTTCGAAACAAAGGACAGGCGTACGTAAAAACAAGGTCGCGGGGTGCGTTGTGTGAAATTATGATACGACATCAATGCCTCCTTCTCATCAATCACGTCGCGTCGTGTAGCGACTGAAACGTTAGAAAATGCTGCCAGTTTTGCGCCGCTCACCAAGTAATTAAACGGCAGACGACGGCCATCACTGGCGCTGGAGTTATTGGTCTAGCTGGGCAACTTCGACCTTTTTGTCATCGTTCTTGGTCGTGTTTTCGCTTGACGCCACGGCCGTATGTCGTCGGCTGACATGTCGCCAACGTCTTACGGCTTCTGGCTCTTTGAATGCCCCAGGGATGGTCAGGCGATTGTCGGTGAATATCTCCAAGAATCTGCGCGTCGTGAGAACGAGTCCAGCCACGATGTTTGATGAGTACGTGCGATTCATCAGCGGTAACTTGTATCGCGCGATGAAAAGCTAGACACTTGTTAGTATGGATTTCAGTAGGCAGCTCTACGGTCGTGTTACGATACTCGTGTCAGCGGCCTAGTTCGATATACGAAACGAAAATGTCCTCGTCCCACTAACTGTGTGTTTTTATGTTCGCCCCGCGAACACAATATCTTTCACCAAGCAAAAAATCACCGCCTAGATATATTACTATATATTTATTATCTGACCACATTAAGGCTAATTAATTACTCAACTGACGTAATATTACATACGAAAGTAAGCATAAAAGAAAGGCTTACTTAGCTATAACATTATCTGTCGTAAGTAGTTGTTGTAACGGAAGAATCAAATTGTACGAAGATAAAATGTTATCACATGTGTTTTATTATAATAATTAAACATATCGACAAAATCATTTTTTTTTAAATCCAGCAAAAATTAAGTGGGTTCCACTTAGATTGTCAACGAACCATTTTTCAGTAATCATATAAGTGCGATGTGATTATAACTTATTTAATGTACAGGCGTGCGAAACCGAGGTTTGTTTCGAGAAAATAAATGTCTTCAACATACTGATTATACAGCGTTGACACAAATTACCATTAGCTAAATGTGCAGAGGGCGCGCTGTGCACAGAGCGTCTGACGTTAGGGAAAACATTTAAAGTCAAAACTGAAAGGCCCATTATGAATTAAAACATGAAAGCATCGCACGCACCAGTGTGTGTGTGTGCGGGCATGAATATTGTTGTGCGTGCGCACGTGCACTCGTACATGCGTGCCAGCGTCCGTTGATTGTTTGAGTGGTGGTTGTTTGTAGGTTAGTTTATTCGTTAATGTTTACGGTTCGTTCGTTCATTAAAGCAGTCCTTCTTTCAGTTTATCATTATTTTGTTCATTTGTTCAACCTTGTGTTGACCCGTTTATCTTGGTTATATGGATATATATATATATATATATATATATATATATATATATATATATATATATATATATATATATATATATATATATATATATATATATATATGTATGTATACGGCGTTAACGACGGCTTTGCGAACACGCATCTATCTATCTTTGCAACTGTAGCGTTGATTTTTCTCTGATTCCCACGTGTCTTACTGTTTCGATCTACGTAATTGACATGCGCGACAGTGTGCTGGGCCCACTTAATATCGAGCGCTAACGCAATAATATCTGTAGTGCCCGCACAGCTGCAGGCAGCGCCAATACGCATTTGGTAGAGATTTAAAAAACAAGAAGCAAAGTCACAGCATTCGTTTCTTGGACGATGTGCAAATTTCAGTAATTTTGCAGCAAATTCTGAATGAATGCACATAGCGTAAATGTATATTTATACATTAGCTATTAATAAAATAATAATAATGAAATATTTTTTTAATACAAAACGTCTACCCAGATTCCGTGGTTGTCGTTTGCATCGTTCGTTATTCCCAGGCAGCTAAATTAATTAAATTTATATTGTTATTGTATTACAGATTCGGAACAATCAGCTTATTTCACTACGTCCCATGAACTAATGTTTCATATCTCGCAGTACGTAAAATATGTAAATAAATGTCAGCATTAAAAATATAAGATACTATTCCGTAAACTGCACAGTACAAATATGATTTGTTTAAAATGCATTATCACCGCAGTAAAGTGTCGAGTATGGAATTACTTGTATCTGATTTCATGGATTTTGACACAGTAACAGTTTATTATTTACAATATGCCCATGACACGTATTCCCGACACATATACACAAATCACACATAAGTGTACACACACACAAACAGAACATACTCACGTTATAAGTATACTTCTACATATTTGCACACGATGTTGGAACTATAACATTTATCGTGTACCCTTACGTGAATCTCATATATAGAATCGAGTATGGATGAAGTTGCAGAGATGAAGTGATTGCATAAATAAATAAACAAGTAAGCATCGCACGATGGATGGTTCAGGCCGTCCCCATAAAAGTGATGGATCTGTTACGCCGAGGTATATAGTGTGGTTTATAGTGATGCGTGTAGACCTACTATATATAATCGGCCACAGACCCACAGTACACGTGACATCGCGGTCGTATCGAAATAACAACAAGAACATCAAACAAATCCTAACTATAATTGAAACAATAAAAACACTATTTTTAGAATAGCAATTATTGGCATTTTCAAGAGTATAATATGATTTCGTCGTCCTTAATATTTTTGCGAAAATAAATATGCATTTGTTTATTACTATTAAGACTTTCGTAATATCATTCGTTTTGGTGAAACGGAATGCTTAGTTTCAAACGAAACACTAATCATTATTAATGCATTTATTATGCCACGCGCACCTGGCACTGGTGATTATGTGACCAATTTGATTATGGCTACATGTGATATATATATATATATATATATATATATATATATATATATATATATATATATATATATATATATATATGTGTGTATATATATCATTATGGCTTTATGGTAAACAAATGTATACTGCATCTATACACCAATGGTCATGAAACAATTATGAGATTATCTTTGTAAAACGTTACATTTAATTTAAGCGTGCATATTGGTAAAATAATTGGTGAGTTTATTAAATTAATAATATAAATATTCCTCTGACATCTTTGAGAAATACAACTTATCGGCCACATTTGAGATAAGGTCATTGCATGTCAATGTTACCAGTTAGGATATATTTCCTTTTATTTGATTTTCCGATGACGCAGATTTCTCATAAAAATGCTCCATTTAATTCATGTAACATAATTATATCCTTTGCCGGTAAGCGGAAACTTTTTTTTGCATGAAGATAGTGTCTTGAAAAGAGATAAATAATACATAAATATCGACTACTGTCATTAGATTTTTCCACAATTTACAGACATTACTATGTTAAGTGCACTATATACATGTATGCCAAGAGTGTATCATGAAAACGTGTCATTATGTAATGTACGCGAGTTTACATTTAAACTGACGAAGACTAAAATATATGCCAAAAACAGTAATTTATATATCCTTCTGAACACAACATATATCTTTCATTTTATAATATGGTTTCTGGTTAAACGGTTGCAACGATTAGACCAATGGTTGGTTGATTTAGTCGATCAAATATTGAAATATTTACATGTATTTCGTTATTTTGCATATATATGGTATATATATATATATATATATATATATATATATATATATATATATATATATATATATATATATATATACATATACATATACATATACATATACATATACATATACATATACATATACATATACATATACATATACATATACATATACATATACAATAATTTGACATACAAGTTAGTGCACTGCAGACAAAACAGTACTTAAAGTTTTCTTGTGTTGAAAAAACATTCTCAATATAATATATTTGGATAATAGAAAAGGTTAATAGGATATATACATCCAGAAAAAATATAAGAGGTTTACCTGATCCTTCTAGTATATATCTATGTTTTCTTATTGGCAGATTCCATATTAGTATTATATGAGAAAGTTTGAATATATATATATATATATATAATATATATATATATATATATATATATATATATACAAACTAATTTGTTGGTGACAATATTGGGTATTTATTATAAGAAAAACGTATATACATATTACAGTGAAACCATTAGGCCCATAATATTATGAGGTTTTATTAAATATTTTTATTATAAGTTATTATTTTAAAGATAATATTTTCAAAGATAAAAGAAAGCGCATGCTGCCTTAATAAAAAAAACGTCCATCAGAGTTGAGTAAATTTAAATTGATTAAAATGTGAAGTGGAAGTGTGCTTTAAGAACGTAACGCGTGCATCTGAACAGGACATGTCTTGATTGTTTGATGTGAGCCGCTGCTGCTGTCTGCAACATGTCGCTATCGTCCTTGTGTCTCGTCGCTTGACATATCGGAAATGGACAACCTCCGCATGATTAATGGAGCCAGGGCCATTTTTGTCAGGGCATTTCTTTGCGGGGAACATTTATTGTCGTTAATTTTAACCTCAGCAGCCCCAGCACGTTTTGATGATGACTTTTCATTCAATATGGAAGTAAGTGTAAATGAAAGAAGGATTTAGTGATCACATTTATCAACGTATGAAATATGCAATCAACATACGTCGTGAGCATTTAATATGAGTGGGATATATTATGCTATGAATGTTATATATAATAAACTGCTATACAATTCAATAATCAGCATAATAAATACTAAACCACTGGTATTTTTGTGCAGTGAAGACACAATTGTCTAGTCTAATCGTGTTGTGTTTACATTAAGAAATGTATGGTTCGATCTGGAATAAATATAGTATAATTAACACAGCGTGTACACAACAAGTTACGTTTGTTATTTGGGTCAACTGAAACAGCGAATGTGTGGTGCCGCATTACACATTATTTTGTGTGTTTGGCACTTTTCAATATTAAACGCGTCTCTTCAAATCAAAATCTACGTTAAAAATAACCTTAATGTCTAGTTCTCTAGGACATGGTAGCATGCCTAAACAAGTGAACAGCCTTGTTGAAGATGTTGTTGCATTATGCTAAACATTAGTTTTAAATAGTTCAGTGAGAAAGAGCAAGTATGGTCGGCTTTGGTTTACACAATGCTAGATTAAAGCTTTCTCATGTTATTTAACGTAACAAATAACGTAAATTATTTTGGTTACGCTAACGATGCATACTACTGTTTTGTTATCCTAATTGCATTACCATTTTACATCTGAACGCAATTTAACTCGTCTAACCTTATTCTATACTCGCCAAATCAGTACAATTTTAGTGTTGTAGTATGTAAGTTTACAGCTTCAACAGCACGTTCGTGGATATATTACAGTGCGTACGACTCACATTTACTTACTCAGTCACACGTGTTTTAAACCCTTCTTGTATATTGGCACATGACGCAGAACGCACGCACCCACACACACAGAGAGCTCGTATGTAATATACCGTTGCGGTTGGTGTAAGAGAACACCCTATCTACGAATAAAAAGTAGATTATCTCCAAGGATCAGCTCAGCGAGTTATATGTCTCCTTTTGTGCGCGATTGACTGCTTCCAAAAATAGGCAGTGCGAATATGTTTCTAACAAAGAAATGTCACGGTAGGGTCACGCATGGATAGATAGGAATTGGAGAATTGTTGACACCTCAGGAATTTGTATTTCGCAATCTACCTAAAACTGTTTTGTATATTATGCTAGTTTTAGTTGTTAATGTTTTTATTGTTCAATGGTATACGTTTCGATCATTATTATGGTATACGTACATGGTTTTTACAGGTAAAAACGAACAAACAACGTATGTTCGGCAAGTGCAAATATAATTGAAACGTTACT
>JAODUO010000063.1:392500-402500 GCA_025642075.2 Ridgeia piscesae | reverse complement strand
TCATTTATATAAACAAGGAAACATTTAGGTCCAGACAATGTCCCTTGCGGTACTCCCCCATTGGGATGACCAGAATGGGAATATTCATTTCGTATTTTTACTCGTTGAGCTCTGTCTAATAGAAATGTTGCCATCCATCTTAAAATATGTGCGGGCAACCCATACGACTGTAGCTTATCTAGCAACAAATGATGATTAATAAGATCAAACGCTTTGCTAATGTCTAGCATTACAACTCTGACATAAGAATTCAATTTATCTGTCGCCTTATACCACATATGAACCAGTTCGACAAGAACGTCTGTTGTGGACGTTCCGTTTAAATTTCCCCCCAAAATTTCTTAGCATCAATTTCACCTTCAATTGTTTCATCCACCCATTTCATTATTATTGATTCAAACACCTTGGCAGCTATTGGAGTTAGTGAAATTGGTCTAATGTCTTTTTCAATCGACACAGGGGGGCTTGTTTTTGGCAACGGTATTACATTGGCCATTTTCCATTCCATAGGGAGTACACCATCTCTTAATGAATTGTTAAAAATAGCAGTTAATGGAGGGGCGAGAACATTTGCATAATTTCTTAACACCCATGCAGGGATGTTGTCAGGCCCAGTAGCCTTGTTGGCTTTAACACTCTCCAAGACTTTAAAAGTAGTACATACGCTTATCACATACTGATCCGGCAGTTCCTCGTTAACGTCGAACACCTTGTGACTCTTATTTAACCGAGGCAAATGGTCACTCACAGACACAAAGAAATCATTCATTGTATTGGCCAGTAAGCCACAATCACCATCCGTTGTTTTGTTAGCTAGACCTTGCATGCATGATTTGCCATTTGTTTTAAGTCCCATTATTGTTTTCATATGCTTCCACCAATCGTGGGATCCCGATTCATGCATTGCTGCAATTTGCGTTTGGTAAAAATTATACTTAAGTTTCGAAGCGGCTCGGTTGACCTTATTACGCAATATGTTTGCTTGATTCAAATCACCACTCATGTGAGCTCGCTGTCTTTTACGAACTAAGTCTCTGAACCAGTCTGTGACCCATGGCTTATCAGCCGTATGCCTCGTAACAATTTTAGTAGGAAAGCATATTTCCATCAGGTTGCAAATAACCGTTTGATAATATGAATACTGATCTGCACTGATATATATATATATATATATATATATATATATATATATATATATATATATATATATATATATATATATATATATTATTGTGTGTGTGTGTGTGTGTGTGTGTGTGTGTGTGTGTGTGTTTGTGTGTGTGTGTGTGTGTGTGTGTGTGTGTGTGTGTGTGTGTGTGTGTGTGTGTGTGTGTGTGTGTGTGTGTGTGTGATATGTGTGTGTAAGTGTGTGTATATGTGTATGTGTGTTACGTATGTATGCGTTTTTGTGTGTTTGTGCGTGTTAGTGTGTATGCATGTACTTGTGTGTGTGTATATGGTATGGGTGTGTGGGTGTGTGTAATATGACGTACTTTAAATACCAATTACAAATAAACACGTTTAGGCATGCAAGACGTTTTACGCATAATGCGTTATTCGTCATGATGGATGCGCTTAAAATGCGTTAAAATATTGTCATGAAAGTGTAGAGTTCGTGAACATAATTTTTTATTTATTCTGCAGCATAGATTATATCCCATTGATAGGCAAAAACGTCTAATCATGTCTAATCAGTTGACATGTGAAACTCAAGCCGCCCAATCCATTCTGCATTTTCACATTTACGCTTCCAGAAGTGTAAACAACCCTTAAAACAAACTGGAAATAATATCGAGGACGTCCAGTAACTTGGTGAATTTCAGTTGCTGAGTATGGGGCCTAGGGTTTCGATATATCGAAGAGTGATCATAATGATCGCCGTTGGTCAACAGTAGAAAGCTAAATAGTACATATGTTAATACGGTAGAATAAATATGTCATACGAACATGGCAATATGAACCGTACTTATATTATCGATCAATGATGTCAGGCTTATATGACTTGTAGGACGGAATTAATGTTTAGGCACCGAGAGCATATTACGCATACATACGTCCCCAGATGTGTTGCTATGAACTTCTACGTTGCCTGTTCATGTGACCAATGCTCATCTCCTGTGTCTAATTACGTTATCGTTGTTTCAGCGAAGCACACGGAATACACGTCGTACAACCACGGCACCGTGTACGGGACCGGGCCCGGCGCCGGCAATGGCGCGACACCAGGCGGCGCTGTGAGCGCAGCCGGACATCCGAACCTCGGTCGGACGAACTTTACGAATAAACAACTGACGGAGCTGGAGAAGGAATTTCACTTCAATAGGTATCTCACTCGGGCGCGTCGTATCGAGATCGCCGCTTCGCTCGGACTCAACGAAACGCAGGTGAAGATCTGGTTTCAAAACAGACGCATGAAACAGAAGAAGCGACTGAAGGAAGGTCACGTGTGCGGCTCGACCAATAGGATGAATGACGATGCTAAGTCGGATATCGCGTCGCTACAACAAACTGCCGACGCGATTAGTTAAGCCGACGTTTTTTGTTAATTTATCGACACATAACTAGTCAACAATGTCTTTGAGCAATGAATGGCGTGCAATAACGACTCGACGAGAAATTGGCGGGGTGGACAGCTTTGCAAAAACGCTGTCCAGCGTGGAGTGGACTCTGGTGTGTTGGCTGGATTTTACAGGGTATATGGTGAGATTGGGGTGGGGGCGATCTTCGAAAATGACGTAATTATTTATTTTGATCTCAATGAAAAGAGACCAATGCGTTTGCCACGCGCTGCTGCAAAACATTGTTGAATACATTTGGATCACTTCCAACGCCAAAGACAGCCGCGGGTGAAAGTGTGGAATAATAATCGAGGTGGAAGTACCCGTTTTGGCAAAAACAGCCAAAATGCAGACATTCATTTCCGGATTATTTGAGACTATTGTGTAAGCTGGCATTCACGTGGTGCGCATGAATACGAAGCATGCACTGGCGAGACAAGTGCATTTATAAAAGAGTCTAATGGAGTATACCGTCGGACATCAGTCATCGCAATTTTGACACAAACACACATACGCACATACCTCCATGGTCAAGTTGTTATCAACCATAATGTTATATTACTGACACGGCGCTGGATCAGAAGAATAAACTCGTTAATTCAAGCAAATTAGCTATAAAAATTCACTCGCAAGAAATCAATTGTGGCGCTTCCTGGGCAGAATAAATCGTACTTCAGAACTGTTCGCAACATATCCTGTAAAATACTGAACCTTGTTCTGCAAAACCCGGAAATCTGCCACCTATTTGAAATCGTCTGTTTTGTAAGATGTCCATACCTGTTTCATTTTGTAACTGACCCGGAAATTATTATTACTGCATATACTGGTCGTCCAGCAAATCCTCAATGCGGCCAATATGAGAGTGTAAATGTACTGCCGTGGTAAATGGAACATTTTGTAAATGGACTGCCTTGGTAAATGGATCATCGTGGTAAGAGAAACCTCAGCTAAATGGCCCCCATGGTGAGGTACATGGACCCTCTTGGTAAATGGACCCTTGTATTAAATGGAACCGCAAGGAAAATGGATCACCGATGCATTAACCATGTGCTTGTATATGGACCCTTTGAGAAAATTGAAACGGTTCCATTTTAGGTTATATTTATAAAAGAGCACTTCATTACTATAGTGTAGACATTTAACAAAGGCCAAGGAAGGAAAAATTGTACCAGGAAAAGTTATTATAAAACACAGCGTTAATAAATGCTTATACGTGATTCGCCACAGATGATCAATGCAACTATTCTTCAAAGTTTTATATTTGTTAAAGTACGTCCATTGATTAACCACTTAAAACCTCATCCATTTCATTGAAAAGCAGTCCATTCTCCAGAGCGTTGGTCCATTTGTGACGTCACACCGGCAATAACCGTCTACAGCGGCCACAAATTCATCGGATCGATTAATATTATTAACGGAAAAAGAACTATAATATAATATATTATTATAACATATCGAAGCTTCTCCTAAAGAATGACAAAGAGGGTTTAGGCAATATTATAAAGTCATGCAACAACACCATGCAGGAAGACAAAAAACTAGGACCACCTCCGAAATTAGGCAATTTTGTGTTAGTCATTTGTTGGCCGGTTTATATGGATTGTATCGTATGCCTGTTCTTTCCGGGTCTACATTGCTGGAGCCTGTAATATGCACGAGTCATATTTTTCATTCGTTATTAATAATTTTATTCACAATACTATTATGTGTAAACCAATTCACAATCGTTGCTCGCTGTTTCTTCAAAGCTGTCATTTTGTTTTATAGACTTTTAGAATGTAGGTGTGTGTGCGATCGTGCATTATCTCATATCATGACATTGTATGTATTGCGTTATATTCATAGTATTTTGAAGTACAAATGTGGGCAATTCGCCCAGTGGAATAGTATATTTTCAAAAAATAGTCATACCTGATTTCTCTTTCCTCTGTAATTCAACGACGTATATTACAAACCTATGTAAGCGGAGCACAGGGTAATAGTGTGTGTACATTATCAAGCATTTGCAATAAATTATACTTTACTGAACCCGAGTATGTAATATTCATTCTTTACCAGACGCGTTGCAACCATTTATTAACGCAGGATTTCCAAAACGTATCGACATAGGACATAACATTTTCATATTTGTTCACATCAGTATTTATTCCGAACACATTAGGTAAAAATACATGTAAAACCAAATGGCGGAGATATTTGAGTGGAGAAAACATCTGGGAACCGACACGTTGAGCATTTCAATACGGTGTTGGGAAAGCAACCTCTTTAAGTGTGTTAGGAGATCGTATATCTTCGGAATGCATATTTCTAATGAACGAAAAAGGGAAATGCTTTATACATACGCATATCATTTACCCCTATTCCTGGTAAACATAAACAAAATATATTCAAACAACAAAAACGTTAACAATATTACAAGATAATGATATTAATATCACACCTGTGATTGGACTTGGCGATAGATAATTTTGCAAAGCGAAACTTATCGAATAGCAAATCAAATGTCAAATCAATGTGACCCGAATGGTTGAAAGAAAGATCAAGTAAGTAAATTATGTTCGTTTTATATGAGCATGTTCGGTAAAAAGAGGTAAACTGATATTTCAACATACATTGCAATTTAAACTGTAAATTGTAATGCCTTGCATTCAGCTGTACACATCTACCGCACATCCTCTTGGGACAATGGAATAATTGTTCAAACATAACAGCCAACTATAATTGCATTAAGGGATTTAACGGCCATACGCACTATGATAAGTGTTTAAGTTCTGGTGACATGGTAGACTCTAAAAAAAGGAACGTTTAATGGATGGTATTTCAAAAATACAATTTTGCCGGTTATTTGCTAAGCCGATTCTAATTTGCATGCACCGTTAGACTCCGTTCGATTTGCGCTTTTGATACGCAGCAGGCGTCGAGAGAGTCATATTTCCTTTTCCCCATTGAATTAAGGTTAGAAAAACACCGAATCGGATACATGTACCTGATCAGAGTAAAAACGAAACATCATGGGTGGCTCGCACACGTTCTCACGAGAACAGTTATTAGATTTAATTCTACGAAAGTGTTTTGACAGTTGCTACTGGTATAATGTAGTTTGATAGCTCGAATTGAGGGAATATAGGCTTTCACGTTATCCGACAGAAGAGGCATACCTGCGTAAAACTATGTATTATACAAAAAACAAACCCGCCACAGACATATATGTTTAACGGTATGTATGAATATATATATATATATATATATATATATATATATCGTATATATCATATCGTTATATATATATATATATATATATATATATATATATATATATATAAACGATATGATTATCATTATGTATGTATGTACGTATGGATGTATGAGTGTGATATGAATACTATGTATGTATACATACATATATACATACATACATACATACATACAAACATGCATGCATACCTACATACATACCTACATACATACATACATACATACATACATACATACATACATACATACATACATACATACATACATACATACATACATACATACATACATACATGCATACATGCATACATGCATACATACATACATACATACATACATGCATAAATACATACATACATACATACATACATACATACATACATACATACGAACATACATACATACATACATACATACATACATACATACATACATACATACATACATACATACATACATACATACATACATACATACATACATACATACATACATACATACATACATACATACATACATACATACATACATACATACATACATACATACATACATCATCATACATACATACATACATACATACATACATACATACATACATACATACATACATACATACATACATACATACATACATACATACATACATACATACATACATACACACATACACATAGTACACACATACACACATACACACATACAAATACATACACACACATACGCACACATGCACACATGCACACATGCACACATACATACATACATACATACATACATACATACATACATACATACATACATACGTACATACATACATACATACATACATACATACATACATACATACATACATACATACATACATACATACATACATACATACATACATACATACATACATACATACATACATACATACATACATACATACGTACATACGTACGTACGTACGTACGTACGTACGTACATACATACATACATACATACATACATACATACATACATACATACATACATACATACATACATACATACATACATACATACATACATACATACATACATACATACATACATACATACATACATACATACATACATACATACATACATACATACATACATACATACATACATACATACATACATACATACATACATACATACAACATACATACATACATACATACATAATACATACGTGCACCCGTGCACCCGTACACACGCACGCACACGCACGCAGAAAGATAGCATAAACTAATACATGCACACATTGCATGACGATACTGGAGTATGCATTTTGCGCTTAGAAAATATTAAAGAATCAAGCGCTTTAGAGAGAACACAGAACGGGTCGCCGACTGCGCCAGAACATCTGGGCTCCTGACAGAAGGAAGTTGATGCCGCGCATCAGGAAACTATGATTGATCACCATTGCATCCAGCTGCGATAAAAGTCTGTAAGTGATTTATTTTCCTCAGCCATACAACGCTATGGATGCACTTTTTCATCATGTCGTCTCCCTGGTTTGTTCGTAGGGATGGCGATAACGACCCCTGTTACAAGATATGTACGCACGTCCGTGCGTGATTGTCAACGTGATGTGTAGCCCCGGAAAAGTCAACATTAATTTGATGTGTTCTACGGCAGCATCCAGCAGGTGGTCATTTTGTGGCGTAAATGAATTACGAAAATAGACAAGTCGACTGTGTGAACCAGCGTGAGGCTGGATTGGCGGTGTGTGTGTGTGTGTGTGTGTGTGTGTGTGTGTGTGTGTGTGTGTGTGTGTGTGTGTGTGTGTGTGTGTGTGTGTGTGTGTGTGTGTGTGTGTGTGTGTGTGTGTGTGTGTGTGTGTGTGTGTGTGTGTGTGTGTGTGTGTGTGTGTGTGTGTGTGTGTGTGTGTGTGTGTGTGTGTGTGTGTGTGTGTGTGTGTGTGTGTGTGTGTGTGTGTGTGTGTGTGTGTGTGTGTGTGTGTGTGTGTGTGTGTATGCGTATGTGCGTGTATAAGTGTCCAGCTGAACTAATATATATATATATATATATATATTAAAGGAAATTATTTTGCGCAATAGTTTACCACATTTAAAGCAAATATGTTTATGCATCTGCAGAAAGGATGGTTTAAAAGCAAACATATTTACGATTTCAACGCATAACTACACATATATATATATATATATATATATATATATATATATATATATATATATATATATATATATATACGTAGTTTTGTATATATAATAATATATATATATATATATATATATTAAAGGAAATTATTTTGCGCAATAGTTTACCACATTTAAAGCAAATATGTTTATGCATTCTGCGAAAGGATGGTTTAAAAGCTAAACATATTTCACGATTTCAACGACAAAACTACGCATATATATATATATATATATATATATATATATATATATATATATATATATATATATATATATATATATATATATATATAGTTTTGTATATATATATATATATATATATATATATATATATATATATATATATATATATATATTAAAAGGAAATTATTTTGGCAATAGTTTACCACATTTAAAGCAAATATGTTTATGCATTCTGCAGAAAGGATGGTTTAAAAGCTAAACATATTTCACGATTTCAACGACAAAACTACGCATATATATGATGATAGAGATGCCAAGAAAACAACAACAATTAAGTGCAATTTGAAACATAAATATATTAGCCATCACACACGTTGAGAATGAAGACATTTTCGTTGTCTTGTCACCTCTCAGCTGCAGACAGCGACAGAAGTGGAAGATTCCTAACTGCATAATGCTATTTGAATAAGACACATTTCTTTGCGAAAGGGTAGAACTGGGAATGTACAGTACCGGCATAAAGTCATGGGAACAGCAAGAAAAGGTGAAATTTTTCATATTTCATATTGAAATATTTACAAAATTATTAATTTATTGTTAACTGTATATAGTCACGAATGGTGGCTGTATCATCACATCACGAAATAATTTACGTACATGCAAACGGAAATATATAAAGTTGGTCAGAACATGAAACATGTCAGCTTTTGCCGTACTGTAAGTCTTACACAGACATCCATATACCCTCTGTACTGTGTGATTATTTGAAGCAGGCAGCGAGTTATTGGTCCTCCGTTCCCAATCACCCTAAACTTTGTCGGGATTAGGGGGTCACCCTAAATATTTGCACCAAACGTTAATTTATGAAACAATTACACAAAAGCAGTATTGTTTATACAATACATATGTTAAGGAGTAACGTAATATATTGTGGCTTTAGTTAAGTTATATTTACTCGACGATCATTTAAATACTGTGATGTTGTTTATTTTTTCCTAAGTTTGATCAACGTCGTTTTATAACATATAACGATATCATTACCTGAAAACAAACCTTGTCAACGTTCAACAAATTCCTGCTGTATGTATAATATTCGACTCACCGAAGATTCAAATATAATTCGTTTCACATCTCAAGTAATTATCTAAATAAATCGTTTCCCTCAGGTTATCTATATGTATCGCCTTTGGGATACTTCAAACATTATGCGACAATGCAACCAGCATCTAAAAATATACCAAATTCGCTATGCATAAATATAATGTTTGCACTGAGTTCGGCATACGTTCCTTGTGCAGTCATACACATATTGAGCCTAAGCGCGTAATGATGTTGTATACACACGAAATACAACATCAATTTTATTCAGATTAAAAAATTATTTTCCGTCTGTCCTATCACTGATATTGAAATCCTTTATTGAAAACAGAACATACGCATATATTGCACTACATAAAACAGCACCGCCGTATCTAAACCCTAGCTGGACCACGCGATCTCAGTTATTAACTTTTGTTGTTCTCTATAGCGAACACGACAATATTCGCCTAATTAAACAACACCATTCTTGGAATGCAGATGTTACGTAGAGCTCCTTAATTAAAGATGGCCGCTGTCGAGAGACCGAGAATGAGGGCAGCGCGAGTGACGTGAATGAGATGTACACGTGACACGTTCTTTCTGACGCCGTCTAAGAGCAACGTCGTCCTCGCGCAAAGCCGATCCAGTTAGTAATAGACCAGTGATATTTCATGACCTATGGCTCGCGTGTCTCAGCACAAATGTCACTGGAAACTAGATTGCCGAAGAAACATCAGAGACGAGCCG
>JAODUO010000063.1:357500-390000 GCA_025642075.2 Ridgeia piscesae | reverse complement strand
TGAATAAAAAATATGTGGAGTTCTTTGAAGAGTTGGTTCATCGGGATCTTAAAAGGATTTGTAATTCAAACACTCGATAAGTGATCTATAAATATAAATATAAGTGATCTATAAAAAATAGGTAAGCAACTGTTTGACGGTAACGGTTTAAATAACGGCAGAACTGTGCAGTATTTGCAACTTCAACCTGTATTACAAAGGTTACATAATTGCAAATACTCTGGCAGTGGTACTGTAAAGAATGCCTTCAGATGTGTTATTTAGTAGAAACATTGATTTATTTATATAATATATATATTTGTTTATTTACAGAATGTATACTTTGTGCATGAAACACCTGCTTTGATGTAGGTAATCTTAACCTTAAGTTTGTGAGAAATAACGCAACAAAACATGGTGCATGTCATTTTGCATGGTGCATGGATTTTAGAGAAAGAAAGTGTAAAACAATGCCACATACAGAAAAGGTGTCTTTTCGATACGCGATGTATATTTCAGAAATTGTTTTATTTTCTTAAGTGAGAAGATAAATTATTTATCATACTATTTATTCTGACTTACTTTGAATTAGCAAGACAACAGCCAGTGCAACCGCTGTCATCTTTGCAAAGTCGAATACATTTTTGTCTCTAACTCAACCAACTCAAGAAAACATCAGTGACCTCAGTGCGCCTATGACAACCCAACGATCTGCCAGCATGGTCCGACGTCCGACAGCGATATCTGCAGAAAGAGCGCCTGAAGGATTACACACATCCCGCCAGGTGAATAAATCAAAGTGGGCCAATACAGGCTTCTCCTTTATTCCTCCCGATGGGAGAACGGAATTAATAATTCTGACAGTGACACGAACGCTGGTCGCACAGGTCACATGCTTGCAGGTAGCGGGATCTCGGTAAACTGCATGCATGTCGTCTCTCGCCGTCTCACGCCGTTCTTTCAAGACCAAACGCCGCGCCATCGCTGACAAGCGGCCACAAGTTTCCGCCTTACGGAATGCCTGCCTTTTAATTATCTCTCGTTTCGCCGATAAAAACCGAGTTGATATATCAAATTGTGTGACCGGCGCCATCTTGCTAAGTAGGTTTGTAACCAGCCACGGGTCTTCAGCGTCAGTTTGATTGATGCCGTGCCAGGCTAGCACGAAGGCACTGTCAGTGCGAATACCGACGATGCCTCCGCAGCACGCTAAATGTGTCGGCTGTGATGGTGAGACTTTGACGGAGCAAACCACAGGTACTGACTGACATGTGCAGCGAACGTCCCATAATTAATTAAAACCAAGCTAATTTCCCACGGATTACTTTTCGAAAATACATTCCTCCGCTATTGACATAGGTGGATTCGTCTGAAATGGGGATTCGCCCGCCGCGATGATGCTGCTAGGTGTTTAGCATCACCGGCATGTTTCATCATATCGGCAACATACAATGTGAAATTTCTTCCAGTGGTACATGACCAGTCGATATCTTTGTGCGCCGATCTGCATACGCCCGCCTGTGGAGCACGGGTGGAAACGGAAGTTTGGCCCGGTTGCATGGGAACTCGTGGCGGAGTGAGTGAAGGCAGCAGTGCTCGAGTCATCAGAATATGATGGATGGTCGACGTCACGGACTGACGACGAAATGACGACTCTGCAAATATCTGCAGTTGTCGACAGTCGGAAGACAGCATTCCCGACGGGCCGGCGACTGGTCTCCCGTCTGACGGCCGCCCGCCGGTCTGCCGGGCCGCGCCTGGCCGGGCCGGTCTCGTCCTTTCAAGTCGCGCTCAATGCCAGGCCCGTCAAGTCATCGTTGCGTGGTTTGTCGTCTGCAAACAAACTGTTTGAACCAATAATTTCCCACGGGCTTGTGAATGCTGGGCGGTATTTCACACCAGAACGGGGCGGGCGGGCGGGCGGGCGGGCGGGCGGGCGGGCGGGCGGGCGGGCGGGCGGGCGGGCGGGCGGCGGGCGGGCGGGCGGGCGGGCGGCGGGCGGGCGGGCGGGCGCGCGGCGGGCGGGCGGGCGGGCGGGCGGGCGGGCGGGCGGGCGGGCGGGCGGGCGGGCGGGCGGGCGGGCGGGCGGGCGGGCGGGGCGGGCGGGCGGGCGGGCAGGCGGGCGGGCAGGCAGGCAGGCAGGCAGGCAGGCAGGCAGGCAGGCAGGCAGGCTGGCAGGCTGGCAGGCTGGCAGGCTGGCAGGCAGGCAGGCGGGCGGGCGGGCAGGCGGCAGGGCAGGCAGGCAGGCAGGCAGGCAGGCAGGCAGGCAGGCAGGCAGGCTGGCAGGGCCAGGCAGGCAGGCAGGCAGCGGCAGGCTGGCACGAGCGGCAGGCAGGCAGGCAGGCAGGCAGGCAGGCAGGCAGGCAGGCAGGCAGGCGGCAGGCAGGCGGCAGGCAGGCAGGCAGGCAGGCAGGCAGGCAGGCAGGCAGGCAGGCAGGCAGGCAGGCAGGCACGCAGGCAGGACAGGCAGGCAGGCAGGCAGGCAGGCAGGCAGGCAGGCAGGCAGGCAGGCAGGCAGGCAGGCAGGCAGGCAGGCAGGCAGGCAGGCAGGCAGGCAGGCAGGCAGGCAGGCAGGCAGGCAGGCAGGCAGGCAGGCAGGCAGGCAGGCAGGCTTACTCCATCTATGGGACACTATCAACTGTACATCCCACGGAGTGAACTTGATGTTTTGAGCTTCTGAATAAGGCATTACAATACCGCCCGGTGAGCGTAATGACCTCTATTTAGGACCTATTGTACGTCTAAATCCCGACCATGAGCCTGTAAGCCACTACTAATTCCCACGGGTGTACACACATCCCTTGAGAAGTCAAACTCTGACAATGCGACAAAAGAGCATTCCTTGAATGTTCTTTTGACTTAATTGTGTTTTAAGTTAAGTTTTAGTTAACGATGTAGTTCAGGAAAATAATGGTGTATTGATTTATTCACGTTTCGATGTAACTGTCTATTTCTGAAGAAGATTTGAAGAATCGATTTCTGATTTGTAATATATTGCCTACCGTATGTGATCGGTCTGTATAATTATTTGTAATTTATTGTAATTTCCATCATTACACATATTTGTTTTGCCACAGCACACAATACACAACACACACAACATAAAAGGTAGGCGAATGTCATTTATTTTAGCTGTTTGCATTGGACTTACGTCCATCTAGTATACAATAGAGACATTTAAACCTTTAATTGTTTTACTTTGTAACGTATATAGATTATTATCTATATTATATGTATATATATATATATATATATATATATATATATATATATATATATATATATATATATATATATAATTAATATATCATATATGACAATCATACACACACATTATATAATCACTTAATATAATATAATATATATATGTATATATATATATATATATATATATATATATATATATATATATATATATATATAAGAGCAATCTATTGAATGTTTTCATGATACAGTGCACGTTAATTAGATTAATTATACCACTCGTAATAATATAATTTATAATCTTCTCACTAATACTCGATAAGTACCATAGTGGAATGTACGTAATACATATACGTGTATATAGTGTAACAAACACACACACATGTTTGTGTCGGAGGTTACAGAGTTCGAACAAGTACACTTCTGGAAAGAGGTTTAGCTGCTGCAATGGGCCCCGAAGATGGATATGTGACAACGTGTGACATCAGCCTTGATGTGACCCAAATAGAAGGGATATAATTTCCCGCTTCAGACCTCAATCTGTCTGTTTGTATAATCTCCTGACGATAATGACGTTGTATTTCCGTTTCAAAAATATATCGTTACTAACTACAATTATGCTTTTGGAAGGTGTTTTTATATGATCGATTCTCCCGAAAAGTATGCAAACGGTACAATTTGTGCTTCGATTTTCTCCATTAGTTTTACACTCATGTGTTCTTGAAATGGACATTGTCAGGCGCCTCATGCTTGTAATAATGCTACAATGTTTGACGAAGCCCTGACATATACACTTTGACATATTAGTAAGTTTTACTTAGTGTATCTTAAACATAACAATATATATATATATATATATATATATATATATATATATATATATATACTATAATATAATATTTTAAAGCATGATTACATAAACTGTATTAGTATTACTATATATATATATAAATATAATAATATATATATATATATATATATATATATATTATAATGTACATACTTAAATGTTTATTATTTTCTATATTACAGTTCAAATATTAAATTAGAAAATCATTAATAAAAACGTACAGTCATCTAAGGCTAAACTCGACATGTTCTAAATTCATCAATGTGTAACAACGCGCAAGTCTCTTTTTTTGCATATAGCCAATATTTGTGTTTTATTGACTTCTATTGTGTTTTCGTATTTTTATCGGGAAAATCACCCATGTTGATGCTACATCCAATTGCATTGGTATCAGCATTGTGCAAGTCGATATTTACTACTGTGTGTTCTGACTAGACCGATTGTTAAAGGGATACAAAGTTATTTGTTCCTACGCAACGACAAATAATATTTTTTTCTAAATTACAATTAAGATTATTACATATATACATATATACATTATATACAACCCTTGTTGAAGACACAACGTATGTTGTAATGCCAGAGCCGTTTTCTTAAATATATTCATACTTGACTTTATTGTTCGTAGAAAGATCATGAGTGTCTATTCATAAGTTAGACGGTCGATTGACCGTGCGTTTTGGCCAGCTGTATGCTAACATTGGTAATTATGTGTTCTCAACTGACTATATAACTTTCAAGTACACAATTTCTTGCATTTATGTTGGAAGGTGGTAACTTCTTCCTCGCACAAACAGTAGAAGTTTACGACACAACCAATCAGCACATTTGCTACGTCAGTAAAGCACACTGTATGATATTGCAATATTCACCTGTGCATTTAAAAGTGTAGCGCCGATTCTAAATTATGAGAATAGACGGTGAAAATGAACCGAGGTAATCGTATTTATTTAGAGGAAAACTTACAGAAACATTGTGAGTCATAGACAACGTCACAACTTTGTGGTTATTAGTGAAACGAAGAGAACGACGGACATGAAAAGCAATAATGTCAGCCTCCGGGATATCGGATGTTAATTTGCAATGAAAGTATCCTGTTTGAGATTGCATTCTGAGTTATCTGGCATGAACATGTTGGTTGTAGTTGCTGATGATTAGTATTAACTATGTTACATGCATAACACTAATAGGTTGTGTGTTTCCCGTTAAGAAAACTCCTATTTGGGTCATAATTTATAAAAACCGTTTGAAATACCTCTTGCGTTTGTAGATAGATAGTTGCGTGATGATCCATCAAAGCACTTCCTAGTAGGTAAGAATTGTGGTAAGACATGAATATGTATGTATGTATGTATGTATGTATGTATGTATGTATGTATGTATGTATGTATGTATGTATGTATGTATGTATGTATGTATTTTGTATGTATGTATGTATGTATGTATGTATGTATGTATGTATGTATGTATGTATGTATGTATGTATGTATGTATGTATGTATGTATGTATGTATGTATGTATGTATGTATGTATGTACGTATGTATGTATGTATGTATGTATGTATGTATGTATGTATGTATGTATGTATGTATGTATGTATGTATGTATGTATGTATGTATGTATGTATGTATGTATGTATGTACGTATGTATCGTATGTACGTATGTACGTATGTACGTATGTACGTATGTATGTATGTATGTATGTATATATATGTATATATATATAATATATATATATATATATATATATATATATATATATATATATATATATATATATATATATATATATATATATATATATATATATTATATATTTTAAAATTGTATATATGCATACACATGCTGAGTATCCAAATAAATTTAGATAAAATAAATTAATTCACCAATGAATACAAGCATAAGTTGTCAGTATTGGCTTATATCCAGTTAACATCACAAACTCAATTAAATATGCATCATAAATAGTTTTGATGGGAAGGATTAGTTTTCTTTACATAAGAGAAAAAACAGTAACCAATGAACGCATTTACAATGGTTTCGTAATTACGCTTACATTGTATCTTCTATACAGACACGCATTTAACACAGAACGCATGAAATGATGTTTTGATCTTTCAAATAATGAAAATATAAAATATTATGCTGTATGTACGTGACAATGTCATATTACAAAAATCATTGCGGTGACATGTTCTAAGTGGATCTAAGAGTGTTTCGTTTTCCGAAACGTACAATACGCATGTACTGACTTGCATCGCACACACGCGCCTCAGTGATGATCGAACGGTTGGCGGGGAACTCGGCCGGTGAAATTCAGCAAAGTACTAAAGAGGACCTGATTGACAAGCCATGCCCCGGTGGTGCCTCCTGGGAAACGCGTAACGAGCCAATGCTAACTTGCTCTGGCTTCAGTCGAACGTGATTCGTCGTCTAGCTATTTCATTTTTTATGTCCGCTCTCCTTCATGTGAGTAAGATAAATGACCAGCACCTCTGAGCAGTAGATGCTGGCCTGCCAGAATAAACAGTAGAAGTCAGGAGACATCATTTAGCAGATGTAAACATTAAAAACTTGGCATACACAGTTTAGCAGATGCACGAAGGTTTCTCCGTCGCCAGTCTGTCTATGGCGAAAGGATAAAACCAAAATGTTCTGCATACTGATTTGTAAAGGTACTTCAAAATTACAGAACACAGTCAATTAGTAAAACATTTGTCCGCAATATATTCTTGCAACGGAGAACGGTATCAGACCAGACAAAACTGAAATGTCGCGTTAGGAAATGACGTTTGCATCAACTATGCCGAATTTCTGCATTCAAAGGCAATTGCATTATCAGATAAAGATGTCACATGTGAGTAGTAACCTTATATACAAACAGTAGTATTAGTAATTTAACAACATATGTATAATGTGTTTGATTATCGATGTATTGACATATTTTCAGAATGTATTTTGTTATCAATATGCGAACAATTACAGCTTGACGTAATACGGAAATTGTGGTGTACACGACTACTGCAGTGATGGGGCAGGGTACTAGTGGTTACCGTTGTCAAACTTAAGCCAACACATACACACAAAACAAAAAACAACAGTCATATAAAAGACACACACACACACACACACACACACACACACACACACACACACACACACACACACACACACACACACACACACACACACACACACACACACACACACACACACACACACACACACACTCATTCACTAACTCACACACTCCCTCACGCACTCACTCACTCACTCACTCACTCACCCACTCACTCACTCACTCACTCACTCACTCACCCACGCATAATTTATGTACACACCCAAAATAAACGGTAAATACCAGTTCTCGTTTAGCGCAGCAACCAGTCCTCCCAAATGATTAAAGTACTTTATACTTTAATTATTGAGTGAGAAATACGTTCAATCGATCACCAACTCACCTTTTCTCCTTAGCATCCTCTCACACACATACGCGCACACATACGCACAAACACACAAATACACACACACAACACACACACACATACACATATACATACACACACATACGCACATACACACACATACGCACACACACACACATACATACACACACATACACATACACACACACATACGCACACACACACACACACACACACACACACACACACACACACACACACACACACACACACACAACATACACACACACACACACACACACACACACACACACACATACAGCATACACACACATACACACACACACACACACACACACACACACACACACACACACACACATACAGATACACATACACATACACATACACACATGCACACACACAAACACACACACACCACACACACACACACACACACACACACACACACACACACACACACACACACACACACACACACACACACACACACACACACACACACACACTCGAATTACTCACTCACTCACTCACTCACTCACTCACTGACAAGCACACATGCAGGAAGGCATGCACGCACTCTTGAACGAACTATCGAACGAACGCGAGCACAAAAGATACAATACACGATGGCGCCAGGCACACATTCACACAACACACACGTTCACGCGCGCACGTACCCGCGTTTTCATGAAATAAACAAATCTAAACGCGACTGTCTGCAGAATGATAGTTGCAGCATGCGGTTTTGCCCCTTACACAGTTGGAATAGTGTTGTTCTCTTTGTGTAGCTATCGTCTTTCAACAGAGAAAGACAACGCCATCTACTGGGTCTTGGCGTGGCGCCATACAGGCGGGTTACTGCCTTCTCTGTGATTTCCTTTCCATTGTCGCGGTCAATATAGAGCGCCACGTGCAAGCTATATCATTGTATGACATGTTTCTGGAAGAATGTAAACTGAGCAGCCATATTCCCATATAGCACCGACTGTGTTAAGAGATAGAAAGACCCGTCATTGAGCACACAGCAGGCCACGCGCTTAGCTTCGTGTGCGATACATGTTACATCCCCTGGCAAAGATGTCACACGGCGAAGTTAAATGCATCGCCTGAAGCTGTACAACGTATGTGTTGACGTATTTAGCCGCTCCTACCAAGTGGAGTACATGGAAACATTGCTGGGGGAGCTCAGGTGGATAAATAACACGTAGTTACTGACTCCGAGCCCGACTGTTCCTGTTGCAACAGAATGGTGATAAGGAGACATCGCCACTAGCGACGTGAGCTGGTCGCGTGGCAGAGCCGCCTCGGTGTATGGCTAGCAACAGACAGTACAACACCGCCGGCAAGAGGTATGGAAGCGATTAGCCACTTCGATGGCTGAAATGAGTGGAATCGGCCAGAACGCGCGGCCGCACACCCCATTCTCATTCAGATCGACGCCAATCTAGTCATGCCCTGGTCGCTGCGAAGCACACGAAAAACGCCGGCGGTGAATTTGTGAAAGAGTTCAAACGTTGAAGCTCGCAATGCGCTTGTCGTTGTCTCGTAATACCAGGTCTGCCTGGCATCAGTAGCGTCGTCACTCGTCACGGCGCATGCACTGTCGGTCGCACATCAGTTACGCCAGTTAGTTTCCGTGAATGTCATAGTCAACGTGACAAGAGGCAGATGGTTATCTGAACGAGAATACAGGTATCCCAATGTACGTCTAGGAACAGGAGCCAGCAGTTCGTCTAATCTCCCTATCGGCCGCTGCAGAAGATCGCGTAGTTATGATTCTAAGTTCACGCGTATGTGGGACACGAAACAGTGAGGATGCAGCCGCGCTGATGCTATCGACGTTCGCCTGTTCACTTACCATGCAAATATAGAACCGAAATAGGGTGTGCGGTGATTCACCGTCATCTCAAGGTAAACAGAAAGCGCAGAGGTATAATTTCGTAGGAATTCGGAAATGTTGCATTCCGACAGCGGCGTAGAGTATCGTACCCGTCCGTTGCGTCATTTGACGTTGCTCTGCAGCGGAAACATAGCATTCTGCAACGTCAAAGTCTATTATAATTCGGGATGCTGCGTGAGCCTTTTAGTGTGGTTTCATGCATGCAATTAGCCAATCCTAGTCGCCAAATGTGTCATTTGCACAATTACTAATGTTTTTATGATATGTTGTGACATTTATTCAACAGACAACATCAATACTTGATACCGTAAAGGGGGCGAAAAGTGCCTTGTAAAGCCATGTGTGAATTCGTTAGGCAATGATTTTGTCGCGCAACATATCGTATACCTATAACCTAAACAGTTTTATGCCTGAGCCTTATGGGATTGTATCCGTTAAACCGCCTCTGAATATGTGTATATATGTGCTGCCCATATTACATATTTGTTTAAACGATGAGTCCTTGCATTAACGATAATTGAACGATAAAGTCTAACGCATCCATGTACAATGATCAGTTTGTTTTAGCAATCGTACACCACTACTTGTTGTAGCAATAACAATAACTACTTGCCTACGATCACCAGCGTATGTTCGATTGATGATCAACAACACTCCAACCTTCACATTCGTTACTCATTTTCATTGTCACCAGCTTTGTTGACGAAGACAAATACAACGACGATGACAACGACGACGCAATATCCGTCTTTACATCACACCTCACGTCTCATCTGTCGCGGCCAGCATCGAGTAACACTCTGGCCGTCGATGTCACCACGATGTCACCTTCATTTGACCACCGTCACAACTGGGTGTCATACTTCATCGTTTTCCGGTAGCATCTGTCAAAACGTGTGCGCGTCGCTATGACACCTGCGCCCACCTGGACACACTTCACGCCACACCTACGTGGGAACGTTTCGCCACACTGTAGGCGCGAAAGCAGTCCTGTTCGACCATCCGTCTGGGGATGGTGACCATGACATCACTGGTCTGTCGCATGTAAGCGATCTGTCCGAAGGTGGCCGATCAGGCCGATTCCGGGCACGAAAACGTCTGTCGCAGTTCGGGCATTGAAGATCGGTACTAATCGCAGAGCTTGCTTCCCCAGCACTGGATTTGCGGAGCAGTCTGTTTTCTTCCGCCTGGCATATCCTGGTTTGTTCATAGGACTCAGCTCCCTTCCGGATCGCGAAAGCAGTATACACGGTATAGCCGTTGAGTCCGAACTCGCCAAAATGACCATCATACATGTGCAGCGTTGTGGCTGTGTGTGACAGTACGTTTGTGAACTTTCAACGGGTGTTAGACAAAGTTCGGTTCATTACCTGCGGCCCAACATTGCTGTCTATTGTACACCTGCTGCAGCTTCTATATATTCCAATGTTTGCAAGTTCGTCTCCCCCGCTCTGTTGCATTCACATGTATGAATAACATCCTTACGCTACGCAGGCGAACGAATACGTTATTACGCCCCATCATTTCTATTGTCTTCAACTGATATTAAATATGTGGATAACGAAACATGTCTGCCTGATCAAACGGTAGCGTTTGCTAAATAAGAAATAGTGGCCGGCGCTGTGAAATATGTAGCAATGATGGCACGAAGCAACGAACTTTGGAAGCAAGTTAGTAGCACAGCAAAAAGTGGCAGGGCAAGGAAACAACTAAGCAAAAAGCAATGAAGAAATTTCAGCAAATAAGCACCTACAACTAAGCACCTATAAGCAACCCGTAACAAAACAACGAAGCAACGAAGTGATGAAGGGCCTAATAAAGAGGGGCGTTGTATAACGCTTTGTAGCACCCAACAACACTGTGCATGTGGAGCTTATTGTTACGCTACTTTCCAGATCAAGTTCAATACTTAGCATCAAGTAGATTACTGTTCTGTGTCAAAGGATTGATTGGGAGTAAATGGGATTCCTCCCTCTAATAACTATATATTTGCTCTATATTTCAACACACGATATATATATATATATATATATATATATATATATATATATATATATATATATATATATATATATTAAACGATACCAATTATAATACCAGTGTCGAAGCGTATGCCTCACATTTATTTTTTCAGTTAGAGTTGGATTGGAGAAGCATTCTGAGCAAGACCTATGACCATTCACACTGATTGAACAGTTAGTAACTCTAGGAATGTCTCAGCATTTGAAAATACCAAAATACCCGCTAATAAGCATAACATAATATTACACATGATAAAAATACAAAGGTAGTGATACTTTAATAATTAATCTTACTTCATCATTAGATACTTGAGAACGTTTTCACCAACAACGTTTGGTGGTGCCACCTACCGAATGTACAGTGAACTGCGATCATATGTCGGCCTACGAGTGCACATGTGAATCTCCTGTTGATATGCCAATACCATCTGACACGTTTGCTATCTTTCAGAAGAAAAAAACATTCAAGACATAGTTGTTGTCGGATATTGCTTTAGTTAACTAAATCACCTGCGATCCAATGTAGTAATGAAGATATGTGGAGGTTTGTGTTACTGGCATTGCTTAACGATTCATTTGGATTGTAGTTCTCAGCTCGGGTGCCTGACAATTATATTGCTATGACAGTTAACAATAACAATAACAATAAGAAGACGAAGAAGAAGACGAAGAAGAAGAAGAAGAAGAAAAAGAAGAAGAAGAAGAAGAGAAGAGAAGAAGAAGAAGAAGAAGAAGAAGAAGAAGAAGAAGAAGAAGAAGAAGAAGAAGAAGAAGAAGAAGAAGAAGAAGAAGAAGAAGAAGAAGAAGAAGAAGAAGAAGAAGAAGAAAGAAGAAGAAGAAGAAGAAGAGAGAAGAAGAAGAAGAAGAAGAAGAAGAAGAAGAAGAAGAGAAGAAGAAGAAGAAGAAGAAGAAGAAAGAAGAAGAAAAGAGAAGAAGAAGAAGAAGAAGAAGAAGAAGAGAAGAAGAAGAAGAAGAAGAAAGAAGAAGAAGAAGAAGAAGAAGAAGAAGAAGAAGAAGAAGAAGAAGAAAAAGAAGAAGAAGAAAAAGAGAAAAGAGAAGAAGAAGAAGAAAGAAAAGAGAAGAAGAACAACAACAACAGAAAGAATAAGAAGAAGAAGAAGAAGAAGAAGAAGAAATTAAGAAAACGGTAACTTTACTAAGGAATGGCTACATGTCAGAATAGCTATAAGTATTTTAATGCAAAGTAACAGAACGGTGGGAAGCGCGCAAGGTAGCCACTGAAGTCACTCTATACCTCAGTCGTGGATACGACGTCAGTGTTGCAGTGTTTTGGTAAACTGTTCATTGTTTTGTTGTAGCCCAACTCTGATGAGCCATACAGATTACAATTTACTTTTTTGTAGAAGTGATTCATTCGTGTTGCTATCCAATAATAAAAGGAATAGATGACGTACTTTCATGTGTTATTCGGTGTTGTTACAGCAAAGCAAGCATCTTCTGCTATGTTAGCATTAAATGAAAGTATAATTACAGCCAGCTTTTAATATAAAACATGACAGCAAGAATTGTTGTGCGTATGTTCGAAGTAAACAGAAAGTTCAGGATAAGGTCGGTCCTCTAGAAGGTAGTGATGGAAACATAATAACAGAGGGATTCTTAATGGCAGATAACCTAGATGAGTACTTTAGTTCGGTGTTTACCAAGGAATATATTAGTGCATTGCTAGTACAAAGACAAAGTTCGAAGGGAGAGAGTGTCAGACTATTTAGGGCAACTAATTGTAACCCCAAAAATGGTAGCTAAGAAAATAAGGGATATGAAGGATAATCAATCACCTGGAGAGGATGGGATTCCTCCCAAATTACTATCGGAAATTGTAAAACAAATTAGCATACCGCTTGGAACAGTGTTCAATTTGTCATTTGAGGATGTAATAGTTCCCGTTAGAATGGAAAGACGCAAACATCATACCATTATTAAAAAAGGTCCGAGAAACAAGTCAGAGAACTACAGACCAGTGAATTTAACATCGGTGATTTGCAAGCTATTAGAAAGACTAATTAAAGATCACTTGGTTGATTTTCTTGTTAAAAATAACTTAGTAAAGCCACCTCAGCATGGGTTTCTAAAAGGGAGGTCAAATATGTTTTTGGAAGATATTATAAAGTGGGTAGATGAGGGATCACCAGTAAATATAATCTACCTAGAATTTAAAAAAGCCTTCGACAAAGTGCCACATCAAAGACCACTACTTAAACTAAAGGTCCATGACATGATTAACTGGATAGGAAAATGGCTTATTGATAGAAGACAAAGAGTAGTAGTAGATGAGGAGGTTTAAAACTCGAAATAATTTTGAGTGTAGTACCGCAGGGATCAGTATTGGGACCTATTTTATTCTTAACATATATATTATCAATGATTTGGATGATGATATAACAAGGAAGGTATAAAAGTGTTTAGAAAAATTAAAATGATGCAGATAGACAGCATTTACAACATGATCTTAAAAGTTGGCCGAATGGTCTGAGATGTGACAACAGTTGTTGAATTTCGGGAAGTGTAAGTGCCTCGACACAGGACATGGGAATGAAGATCGCACAATATACAATGGGTGGTACTGTACTAAATGCTACCGTAAAGGAAAAGGATTTGAAATGAAGGTATCAGAGCAGTGATGAATTGCAGCAGCGAAGTAGTAGTAGTACAGAGCAGTAGCTAGAGCAGCAGAGCAGCAGCAGCAGCAGCAGCAGCAGTAGTAGTAGTAGTAGTAGTAGTAGTAGTAGTAGTAGTAGTAGTAGTAGTAGTAGTAGTAGTAGTAGTAGTAGTAGTAGTAGTAGTAGTTGTTGTTGTTGTTGTTGTTGTTGTTGTAATAGTAGATAGGCCTACCTGAATAACAACTTGCCGCCGTATGCATTAAATTAGATACTTACTTGCCTTTGAAATGGTTATGAAATGAGTAGCTAGAACAAGCGTGCGTGCAAATGAAGTTGTGAGTATTAGTGTATAACAAAATATTGTGTACCTGTATATGTGTACCTGTGTATAATATGTATGTGAGTATGTGCGTGTGTATGTGAGTATGTGCGCGTGGGCGTGTGTGTGTGTGTGTGTGTGTGTGTGTGTGTGTGTGTGTGGGGTGTGTGTGTGTGCGTGGTGGTGCGTGCGTGCGTGTGTGCGTGTGTGCGTGTGTGCGTGTGTGCGTGTGTGCGTGTGTGCGTGTGTGCGTGTGTGCGTGTGTGCGTGTGTGCGTGTGTGTGTGTGTGTGCATGTGTGTGTGTGCGTGTCATGTGTCGTAGTAGTAGCTAGTAGTAGCTAGTGTGCTGTAGTAGCTAGTGTAGTAGTAGTGTTGTCGTGTGTTGTTGTGTGTTGTAGATGCGTATGGCGTATGGCTATGTGCTTGTGCTTGTGGTATGATGAGTGTAGATACAGCGTGCGTGAATGTGTTGTGAGTATGGTGTATACAGTAGTTGTGCTGTGATTGTGGTGCGTGTATTGTGTATGCTGAGTATGTGCGTGTGTATGTGTAGGCGTGCTGAGTATGTGCATGTGTGTATGTGCGTATGTACGTGTGCACGTGTGCATGTGTGAGTATGTGTATGTGTGTATTGATGTATGTGTATGTGTGTGCTTGAGCTGTCGTAGGTCTAGGTGATGTGCTGTGCGTGTGTGCGTAGCGTGTGTGCTGTGTGTGGTCTAGGTACATGTGTCGTGTGTGTCGTTGTGTGCGTGCCGCGAGTGCGCTGTGCTTTGTGCTCGTGTCCGACAGTGAAATGTGGTATGTGCGAATTGCTACGTTGAACGGGGTATGTGGTTTTGGGTATATATGTATGTAACTGTGAATGTGTGTGCATATGAGCATGTGCGCGTATGTACGTACGCATGCATGTATGTGGCATCCATGGACGGACGTGGATGCATACACACATGCACACATATAAAATTATATGTGCATGCACATATTTAACATACAGTTACATGGATATTTCATTGTCATACATAGTAATGTGTGCGCACTACGCACGCCGGTAATATAAATATATGATTTAATTTTCTGCAGTCGATGTATTGTGCTTCGAAAATATGCACATATACTATGCACTTTCAAAATTATTTGATTTACATTTTATAAAGTGTTCCTTCTTAAATAATTCAATTGACACTACTCAGTAAACGAAACAACTTGTTGCAAGCATGCATGCAGTGGCGCCATATGTTGTGTGAACGTTAAACTAATTGTCTGCTCTTAATAACATGTAGCATTGCGCGAGTATTACAGAAACGGTGTCACGTAACGCCGTTAACGACCGATCATATTAATTGTTGCGTTCGGATAGCAGTAATGATGCAGAGTGCGCGGTAGCGTGCTGGTTTGTCGCGTGCAGGCGTGCTGGCGTGACATAAACGTCAGGAAACAAAGGCGAATAAAAACAACTAGATGGTTTCTTCAGAGATTCTGACTCCAGCAAAAACACACGTTGTTCCGTTTCCGATCGGGCTAAATGAATACCATTCATATTGGCGCTAATGGTTTCATTTTATAAAATGGACATCCTTGCCAGTTTTCAGTAGTATCTTTGTTCCAATGATCGCTTTGTTTCGTTATTGGCAAACCATTACAGGCAAAATGCGACTAAATGCAGGTTCTTTCAGGTAATGCGCTCCACAAAGGAATTAACATGACAAGCCCTGCCAGCCGTGACAACAATCGCCGGAAACCTATTCATCATATGTCAAATTTGCATTCCTTTGTTCCATCAGTTTTCGCCGTAGATGTGTGCAGTTTTCTTTATTGATAAATTATTGATTTGCAACGTTTGCGGACCTGGCGATAGACTGGAAGCGTCATTGAAATGTATATATATATATATATATATATATATATATATATATATATATATATATATATATATATATATATATATATATTATATGAGTGTGAAACAGAAAGTGAGTGAGCGAGTGATTGAACGCACATGAGTGAGTGAGTGAGTGAGTGAGTGAGTGAGTGAGTGAGTGAGTGAGTGAGTGAGTGAGTGAGTGAGTGAGAGTGAGTGAGTGAGAGGGTGAGTGAGAGTGAGTAACTGTGTAAGAGGGTGGGTGGGTGGGTAGGTTGATTGGTAGGAGGGTAGGTTTTGTGACTGAGTAAGCGAGCGAATGAGTGAATGACTGAACTGTTGAGTGAGTGTGTTGTATGTTTATGTGTTTGTTTGTTTGTTTGTGTGAGTGAGTTGAGTGAGTTGAGTGAGTTGAGTGAGTTGAGTGAGTTGAGTGAGTTGAGTGAGTTGAGTGAGTGAGTGAGTGAGTGAGTGAGTGAGTGAGTGAGTGAATGAGTAAATGACTGAGTGAATGAGTAAGTAAATGTGTGTGTATGTTTGGGTTATTTGTATGAGTGAGCGAATGAGTAAATAACTGTTTGCTTGCTTGTTTGTTTATTTGTTTGTTTGTTTGTTTTTGAAGCAGGCAAAGTACGGAAGAAGGAACCTAGTCCTAACTATTACGTAACTGTAAGTGTTCAATTGTTCCCCGTTGTATATTTACTTTTTTAGAATAAAATCTGACTGTATAGTTTAGTGTTCTACCCTGCTGTTATGAAGACAGTGGTGTGAACTGCCCGGTCGATTTTTATTTAGGCACCTTAAACATTTGTTTTATGTGATGGAATGACGGAAAATGGATTGTCGTCATGCTTTCTTCATACATGCTTTGTACACCAATGGTAATTTGATATAACGACGTTGAACACAATATTCAGTCTGCCTTCGAATGTGGAGTCCATATAGCATTTCAATGACAAAGGACAGATTATATGGTGATAGTCCCTACCCAGTCACACTCTTTGAGAAATAAATTATCATAATTCGAGTAGGATTAAGTTCCCCAAAATGGAGGAATCCTCTACTTCTATCGCATACGCGATAAGTACCAGATGGCTGCAGCCCAAGAAGTGATCGAGCAACGAAAACCGCATCATTAGCAATGGGCGTGATGGCTAGCAGCTATTATTCTGTCAACAGTAAATATTTCATGGTACTCTTTTTGGAGGGCCCGGGGAGTCAAGGAAAAGGCGCACTCTTTGTTGGCTTCCAAAAATATTGCCAAGTATGAATGGCTCCTTGATCAATAAACGTGGTTGCCTTGTCAGTATTTGAAGCAATGTAGACACTTGGCTTATCTGAAATTAAATTGTCTCTTGCATATTATATTTATTATTGTTTTGTAGTTTACATAGGTTTGTGTAGTTGGCGACAACTCTGAAGATATTTGTGTCGTCCGCAAATGTGACAGCACTGTTTTTTGTCTCATCTGGATTGTCATGTTGATTAAACGAAAAACAACAAGAAAGCGCATATAACTTAAAGACTTCCTTGCAGGATGTTACACTTTGGGTCAGACCACGACTTATGTTTCTTTTTGCCAATATGGTGCGAAGCGTTTGGTCTGACAGAAACTCAAAGGCAGCCACCATCCTTTGGGCAGATTAAGTCTGCACGGAATTTATTCCGCACTTTGAGTCTTTATCCATTTGTGATTGCATCCTTCTCCTTCCAAATACCGCCTAGTCTCAACATGCTGAGGATACAGGCGGGCAAACAATAAAAATTAGAAATATTTATTTTTATTTTTAGGGTGCAATATGTCAGAACAGTAATTATTGTATGTAAACAGTAATACGTGCAAAATAGTATGGATATTGTTCTTAAATGAAACCAGGTTGATTTGATTTACAATGTGTTGAGGGAGGGAGTTCAAAAAATCGAATGGTACATGAGAAAAATACAATTTGTAATTTCGATTAGACTGAGAGATAAGGTAAGACAAGGAATGCTGTTTTTCTAGTAATTATGATTACAGGAAAATATATTTTGTTTGTTGGTGTAACTATTAAGCCATTAACTATTTTATATTTTATGCATAGTTTAGCGTCATTTCTTCGGTCTGATAGGGATCTCCATCAAAATATCTGGAACATATCGATTACACTTGAAGTGTTATGGTAGCGATGTAGGAATCTGAGCTGGACGTCGTTGGATAATTTCTTTTTGGTTTATCTGTGTAGAGTTGGTTCCTAACAGTACAGCTGTTTTCTAAGATGGGTATGACAAAGGTAAGTTTTTATTTGAATTGACGGAACTTTGCTATTTCTGCGGAGGAAGCCTAGTGATATATTTGCTTTTAAATAAATGTTATTTATGTGAACATTCCATCGAAGGTCTGAAGTTATGGTTATGCCAAGATATTTTGCCTGTGAAACAGTTTCAAGTTTTTGTCCTTAAAGCATGTATCGGGTGTTAACGACAGTGTTGTTTCTTATTACAGGAACGGCATGGGAAATATATCCTGTGATATTATGGACACCCATCTCACAGGTCCAACAAACACCGCGTGTTAAATAGCAATAATTTCACTTTAACCAGCTGACAGAGGGCGCTCCATTAGACGCACGTTCGCAGAACAACTTCGTACGATGATCATAACTGCAGTGTTGCTATCGGTATCGTAATGGCGGACACTGATCAGGTGTGTTTTTATAACTGTGTTTATTCCATTATGCTGCATAGTATCAGGTGTAAAATGGTAAATGGTATTAAACAGATAATGTGCTTCAATGTACATGTAATAACGCATGTTATACACTTTTCCGATAGAAATCAATATCGGATGTTATCATTCAGCGTGCGTAAACTGGGCGATAAATGCGGATATTAAGACAATCCACAAACTTATTTGGGACGTTAGCGGTTTGATTGCTTGGCTGAAACGATTTGTTCATCGTTACATACTATAACATATGCTTGCATGCATGTTGTGTAGTAAAGGAATGAACGCATGGTCATGGGATGAAGTATACACTATGATTAGCCTAGTTTACGCAAGGGGCGGACGTACTGTAGCAGGGGATACATGTCAAAACGGCGACAAACCAAAATGACAACACGCTAAAATGGCGACAGACCAAAACTGTAAACAAATATGCAACAGCTACACACTGAAACAGCGACAAACAATACTGCGGAAAACTTATCCAAAACAGCGACACAAAATACAAGTACGCAACAGCGAGTCAGGAACAATACAATATAGCGGAAAACTTATCCAAAACGGTGACAGACCAGAACGGCTGATTATAATGAATACAAATTAATAATAATCAAACAGAAGTAATAATGCATTAAATACAATTTATAAGAGCATGTATTTTATGAATAAATTTATTAATCTATTCATAAAATACACGATTGTATCAGGCGCTTCCGTCTAGATGACGTGTCCATTAGCATGGCGTTGAAATGGCCCGTATTGCAGCATGCGTACAGCAATAGTCGTGCTGAATAGCAAACTAATTTCCATTGTTCCATGACATAATGTTTGTTAACGTTTTATATTTTAGTTATAATTTTATTTTGTAGTCATATTAAATATGAACGCTTCAGTCAAGGCCCTAAATACAGCAGAAATATATATTATTTTGGTTTAGCATGTCATCATTTGGGATAAGTTTGTTTGTTTTATCTCCATTTTAGTGTATCGTCATTTTGGATTTGTCGCCGTTTTGACCTGTCCCGTAGCAGGGACCATGGCATGCAGATCCACACTATAACAAGGTCCACTTATCATGCACTGTCTCAAGCCAAATCATTATTAGCACCATGTAATACCCAATACAGTTCTTAGCACCATATGTATATACAAAAGTAAGTTGGCAATGGCCAATGCAGTAATTAAAAAAATATGTTATATAGGCAAAGATGCATTTGCTACAAAATATGATGACTGGATGGTTATGTATCCAGGGTTGGGTCCAAATACACATTTTGAGATTAAGTACAGAAACAAGTCAGCCAAATCAAATAGAAATACACTGGTTTTCCAGATTTCAAATACAATTACAAATTTCCACTACAAATACACTGCCATTTTTTAATACAAATATGATTCAAGTACATTGCCATTTTTGAAAATGTAATCAAATATGATTCAAATACGTGGCCTGTGTTTCCATTATAGTTCAAGTGTATCATAGTAGATGGAATTTTGCCTTTGGCTTGACTGACTGCTGTAGCTAATTGGGAGGCAGGTTTACTAGTTTGTCCTTATCTGTACTATGTACCAACTAGTGTGTAGTGTGTACTTCTGGGTAGCTCTTCCCCTGTACTGAAGGAAACCTGGGTTCCTTTGTCTTAGCCCAGGATGTTTACACAGCAGGATTCTTTGAAGCATCTTCCCTGTGAATACCTGCCTTTATGGCTATAGATAAATAAGCTTTACTGGCATCCCATGCATTGATTGATGGTAATGTTTGATCAGCTTCAGTGTAAGCCAGTTTTCTCAGTGCTGCCTGCCCACTGTTGAATACACCTCAGGTGTGAAAAACATTCTGTCTTGAATT
This sequence comes from Ridgeia piscesae, assembly GCA_025642075.2. NCBI lineage: Eukaryota > Metazoa > Annelida > Polychaeta > Sabellida > Siboglinidae > Ridgeia > Ridgeia piscesae. The sequence goes on along the minus strand of JAODUO010000063.1, from coordinate 369,241 downwards.
CTGAGCTATGTCAGGCAATGCTTTACGTTTTGTTGGTAATTTGTATGTGTATTTGATTACACAAATACAGACCAAATATCAAATACCCAGTGATATACAAATACAAAAACATTATGTGTTCAAATACAAATATGTATTTGAACCCTTCCACACTGCAATAACGCAAAAGCAGGCCGCCATTGGCCAAGCTCCAGTGATGATAAAAACTCTGTCTTCGTCTATGATATAGCCAGGTACATGAGCCTTCGTGGGTAGGTAAATTACCCATATCCTGGCTACTAACAAAAACCCTATAATTTTGTCACACATATTATTTGTTTTCTTTTTTAATCTTGTAGATTCGCAATGTTCCCAAGGATATCACATGTGAGAGTGTCGTTGTTGATATTGACTTTCACCCAAGCAAAGATGTGATCGCAGTGGGTGACCTAGATGGCGATGTTACGATGTACGTTTCACCCAGTGCGGCATGCTGGTATCATGAATATATCGACCACCAGGGTAGACGTGTTGTACAAAAATATTATGAATACACCTTTCCGGGACATGCATTTTTATAAATGGAGTACTTAGCTAGAATTTTGGAAATTACATAATCTTGTACTTTGTCAGTTGTACTATCCAAAATATTGTAATGTAAATTTCAAGTACATAAATTTTATGATACCTTTACACTGTTGCATGTGTGTTGGACAACTTGTTATGTCCATCCTGATTATAATCAACAGCATTAATGATACATTCTGTGCTTCCAAAGATCGAATAGCTGCCACCAAATGATATAGTTATTTAACACATCTACTGCCAAACCCCAAATCAATACCATGTGTACATGACACAAATTGCAGACTTGTTTTTTATTCCATATAAGTGATTCCAGCAAATATGTGCTATTTGTTACAGCCATTCCTACTCAACGACAGAAGACAGTCATCTCCTGATGACTTTTACACACCACAAGAAGACGTGTCGAGCCCTCGGCTTCTCATCCGATGGCAGCACATTGTACACTGTGTCAAAAGACAAATCTTTACAGTCCATAAGTATGGACTCAGGGACCGTCAAACACAACATACAGAATGCTCACAGGTTTGATTGAAATAGCAAGTTATAGCGGTCAACAATTTATGTATGATGGACAATCGCTGTTAATTACCTGTCTTGTCTCTTACCCCAGGTAGTTCCTTGTTAGTAGTCAGGCTGCTGAGTTAGATTACTTTTATTTTAAACTGTACTAAAAGTTTATTTGGTTGGCGATTGATGTTCATTATATATTATATTTGTGGAGCACAGTGGCACAATATCTACAGCACTCAGTCAAGGGAACCTGTGTTCAAATGCTACATCAAACATTGAGGATTTCTTTTCATGCTCTTTTCAAGTGAACTCGGCTGTGAATACCTTGTAGTGGTGAATATTTGTGTACTTATAGTATTCATGCATAATTTACAGCATTGCTATTAAAACTGGGCAATATGTTTTGTATCAAAATCATCCTGGCACAAAACTAGTGGTCAAACCAAATTGATTATGCCTCATTATCAGTTGAAATTGACTGTTCTTGTTCCATTTTCCAGTTGTCCCCTCTACTGCGTGCTTGTGGTGGACGAACACATTGTGGCAACTGGTGACGAGGATGGAACTGTTAAAGTAAGTCAGTTGTAAGTAGTCAGCTGCGTATAGTTGACTTATGGGGTAGTTCGTTCTTAAATGCAATGCGTTGTACCAGTTTAAACAAAATTAGGATTCGGAGCAAAAAAGCCACATGGCAAGTTTTTTTTAATTGGGCAAGAATCCAAATTTGAGTATGCATGTAACCCACCTGTCTGAGTCATTTGTACGTTTTGTTTTTGAACATACATACATTATACATTCTAACCTTGATCATAAGTAGAACATTGATTTATTGTTATCCATCCATGTTGTGGATATTCAAAGAAATGATGATGTGATAATGCAAGTAGGGCTGGAGGAATGAGAATCTGGCAGTAGACGGTGGTGGGTGTTTGTTTGGGAACAGTCTTGCACCTGGTGCTCATTTGAACAGGTCTGCGAAGGAATAATGCATAACATGTATGGATGATTCAAAGTCTGAACTGTTTAAAAACTGACCTTTAAGGTGCAACATGCATGGAGGTGTTACATCCATGGAGGTGTTACATCCATGGGGTGTTACACCAATGGAGGTGTTACATGCATGCAGGTGTAACATGCATGCAGGTGTGACATGCATGGAGGTGTAACATGCATGGAGGTGTTACATCCATGGAGGTGTTACATGCATGCAGGTGTAACATGCCTGCAGGTGTGACATGCATGGAGGTGTAACATGCATGAATGTGTAACATGCATGGAGCTGCAACATGCATGCAGGTGCAACATGCATGCAGGTGTAACATGCGTGGAGGTGCAAACATCTGTTTCCTGGAGCATTCCTAAATTATGTTTACTATGACATATATTGGAAACAGTTTCTTTCTCTTAAAACGGGGTTCCATGAAATGTGGCATTCCAAATGGAATGTTGTCTGTCCATGTAACAAACCATAAAACCAGTAAGAACACCTAAACAACAAGAGACTTAAAAAGGTGTTCTGTTTTTCCCGGGACACAGGTCATTCACTGAATGTTTGGGACCTGACATGCACACGATTTAGGAAGAAAATATTAATGTACATTACTCCTCCCAACATAAACTCATTTCTCACTAAGACACAGATGTGCAGAGCTGGGTTTTTTCAGTTTAAAATAAAACCAAATTGTGGAACTAGATTTGTTTTGATTGGAATATTTATGTGACTTTGTTTGGAATTAGTAAAACACAATTGACTGCATGATCATGTGTCATGGTATGAATATGAATACAGGTACGACATAATGCACTATGATTACTGTCACACTCGGTCTACAGGTATGGGACATGAGGTACGAAAAGGCTGTGATGGAAGTGAAGGAGAACGAAGAATTCATCAGTGACATGATCATTGATGACAAACATCGGTACCTTCTTGCAACAAGGTTGGCATTCTGGAACACAGTAGTACAGTAGACACGTGATTTCAGTTGTTGATGTCCCCCTGGGTGGCACATGTCTCCATGTCCCCCTGGGTGGCACATGTCTCCATGTCCCCCTGGGTGGCACATGTCTCCATGTCCCGCTGGGTGGCACATGTCTCCATGTCCTCCTGGGTGGCACATGTCTCCATGTCCCCGTGGGTGGCACATGTCTCCATGTCCTCCTGGGTGGCACATGTCTCCATGTCCCCTGGGTAGCACATGTCTCCATGTCCCGCTGGGTGGCACATGTCTCCATGTCCTCCTGGGTGGCACATGTCTCCATGTCCCTGGGTGGCACATGTCTCCATGTCCCCCTGGGTGGCACATGTCTCCATGTCCTCCTGGGTGGCACATGTCTCCATGTCCCCTGGGTGGCACATGTCTCCATGTCCTCCTGGGTGGCACATGTCTCCATGTCCCCCTGGGTAGCACATGTCTCCATGTCCCTCCTGGGTGGCACATGTCTCCATGTCCCCTGGGTGGCACATGTCTCCATGTCCCCCTGGGTAGCACATGTCTCCATGTCCCCCTGGGTAGCACATGTCTCCATGTCCCCCTGGGTGGCACATGTCTCCATGTCCTCCTGGGTGGCACATGTCTCCATGTCCTCCTGGGTGGCACATGTCCCCCTGGGTGGCACATGTCTCCATGTCCTCCTGGGTGGCACATGTCTCCATGTCCTCCTGGGTGGCACATGTCTCCATGTCCTCCTGGGTGGCACATGTCTCCATGTCCTCCTGGGTGGCACATGTCTCCATGTCCTCCTGGGTGGCACATGTCTCCATGTCCTCCTGGGTGGCACATGTCTCCATGTCCTCCTGGGTGGCACATGTCTCCATGTCCTCCTGGGTGGCACATGTCTCCATGTCCCCTGGGTGGCACATGTCGCCAGTGATGGGACCCAAAGCCACCTCCCCGGGTGAAATTCAAAAGAATTTTCAACTTGTCTAATGGGCTGGCTAGAAAGCATATAAAAAATCGGTTTCGTAACTTAGTGCTGTTCTTTGGTGTGGATGTAGAACTACACAGACCCGCAGGAAGACATGCAGTGCCTAGAGCTTGGGACTCTCGATTTAGGGAACCCTGTTTCAAAACTGATGCTGCCTTGTTAAACATTGGCCAAGATGTTTCACCATACAGTGCATTGCACCAGGTCACTTAGCTGCATGAATGAGTACCTGGCTATAGACAGTGGATATTTGTTTTTGTGTAAGAACAGTCATTGCACATTAACTGCAGCATGACTGGATTCTTCCTAGAGAAGTCGGGATGGTGTTCAATTGGACAGGTCTACAACGGAGCATGTTATTTGGTAACTCCACATTTTTGCTGTTTTTTTGTTTGTTGAAAATATGGCTTGGTGACAATTAAGGCATGTCCTCGAAACGAGAGTGAAATATGCAAAGTTTAGGCGTTGTGTAGTCAACCAGGTAAGTTATTGATTGAAAAACAAACATCTATTAAGGTTATAATCATGACAACCTAATTAAGTCGAAGTTAATAAGTGAGGTACAAAAATCATTTTATGTAACTGTTTGCTTGTATAACTATTAATTAACTAACTATAAGTAATTGCACATACATGGCATTGAAACCACAAAGGTTTTCATTCAAGGGGTAAGGTGTTACCAGGCACAAAGTAATAGTGAATGACTTTGATACAGCTACTAGAATGATAAAGTAGACAGTAAATAACTTATCATATTTAAAGTATCAATAATTTCTGCGAAATTTACCTGGAGTAAATTTAAAAATTAATGTTTCAGCAATGCAATATGCGGTGGCGCCATCTACTGTGTACTTGTGATACCATACGTCTGTGGCGTTAACATAGTTCTCATTTACACACAAGGGGGCGATACAGGTTTTGTGTAGCACCTAAGAATACATGATGTAAGACCATAATAAGGTATACGTCCGCCATTACCAAAGAGGACCCTATAAAAACAGCATTATTCAGGTTGTCTGAATTTTTGTGAGCACATGTGTAGTGTGGAGTGAGTAGAAATGATGTTTTTTGTGCAGCATGTCATCAGAGCTGTCAAATTATGACAGCTGTCAGTCGATGCATTTCTGCGTATTAATACAGTTGTCATTTTGCTTGGTGATGTAATCAGGGGCAATCCGTGGGTGGTTCAAGCAGAAATGGAGGGGTGTTAGGTTTGAAAGAAGTTTGTGGGAGCCTAAGGTATGAGAAGTTCACAAATGTTCACAGAACGTCTGTCTATGAAGGGTAAACATGCTATGAAATTGTCAATAACAGATCTCATCAAGATTAGTAGGAAATGAAGGAAACGTTATAATGGTCGCCTATGGAAAATCCAAATGTGGTCTGACTCCATCTCCGTGGATATGGAACTGCTCAGTCACCACGCACTGGTTGCTATGAGCACTCGTTTGTTTCTGTTGCAGTGGCGATGGAACACTGACGTCGTTTGATATAAGAAAACATAAGATGAAGGTGCAGTCAGAGCTGTTTGATTCAGAGTTACTCTCTCTTGCCACCGTCAAGGTACGTTGTGTGAAACACGTCTCATGTGCAGTTATTTGAAACGGTTTCCCGATCTTTATTAGGCCATGGCATATTTGTTTCTTTCGTGTTCAGATATTTAGCAAATGAATAAGCTAATTTATATGGATCCATCATGACATATGCTTTACTGAAAACATGCATACATTTCTATATAAGTCCAAAATATAGACAGGGCTCCTTGTTCACTCCATTATAGAGAAACTATGGCAGTGCAGGAGAGGAGTGCTACATATTTGATCCAATTGTGAAGTTATCGAAATACCACAGACAAATCAATCAAACTGTTTGTGTAATTTATTTATTTAAATGTCAAATTACTGGAAACAAAAATGTCCCACAATGCAGTGCTAGGTTTTCAATTGTTCTAAGCTAGCCGGATCCTTCTTTATACTGCAGTAATTTCTGTACAACCATCGAATACGGAAGGGTCTTGCTTAGTTAAAAGTTTGCAAAAATCAGCCGTCATGTCAAGAAAACTAGCATGTAAGTGTAATATAAACTGGACTTGCATGAATGAGATGAATGACAGAGTTGACACGAGAAGTTACTGCACTTATTGAGATGGTAATTTTAGTCTGTTTTGTCTGTGAACTAATTTAAATTAGTCGATATCGCTCTGTCGATATCGCTCTGTCAGCTGCCTCATTTCACCAACACAATGAAGATATATTTTAGCAGTTGTGTAAAAGAAACAACTTGTCCAAATAAGTAACACTCAGGTCTAATATATGGATGTAATAAACAGCTTTTATTGACCTCCCAGTCCACCACATCCATCTCCACGACCTCAATAAAATTACATAATGCTTCTTTATTTTTAATGCAAAAACTACAAAATTGTCAGCAAAATTTAGATGGTTGTTGATAATAAACATTGAACGGACTAATGAAGCATGCACTACATTAGCATGCATGAAATATAAAATAGTATTTGCTATTGCTAAGAGTATTACAGCTTAAAAGTTATTTACGTATTCAACCATTCAAGCAGATGATTTTAAGAAATATCATGTAAAATGCTAAGAAGGTTTACGTGTGTGTGGGTTTAACATCACTTTGACCCTTATTATGACTAGTGAAAGTGATGTTATAACACACAACAGAATAGTTGTAGACATGTTATATCATGACTTCAATATGAATAAATCATCGTCATTTTTCAATTTATTCCTTGTTGCTGTTTAGATCGCCATCCTCCATGGCGCCCTGCCCATTCTCTTGGTTGTGTTCTCCACACCCTCTGCCATCTGTCTCTCTTCCCACCATGTAGCCCACTCCTATCCTCTGCTGTCCCTTGCTGTTTTATCCCGATCTGCAGCTGCCTTGATCCCAGTACCATATATTCCAACTACTCTTGTGTGATCTTTCTTGTTTCGTCTGTGATACATTTTTTGGCAATTTTATTTTATATTACAAATGGCTTCAGGGCCTTGATGTCATTTTATCAAACGGTTTCATCATTAAAATACCCCCTGCTATTTAATTTACTCAAAACAGTTTGATTAGTAGTCAATAGATATCTCAAAGCTACACATTTTTTTAGCAGAATGGATTATTTTTATCTGTATGCACACAACATGGTCCTGTTTTAATATGGACGTAGTATGTGTAATTGTTATGTGCTCTTTTTTCAGGGAGGTGAGAAAGTGGTGTGTGGCACGGGGGAAGGAACACTGAACATATTCAACTGGGGAGAATGGGGCAACATCAGTGACCGCTTTCCCGGTCATCCAATGTCCATCGACTGCATCGTACCATTGACACCTGACATTATATGCACTGGCTCCATGGATGGCGTTATCAGGTACGTGTTTGCTCAATGACGAGAAAGTGTGGTATGCGAATGTAAGGCCGGAACAATATACTACATTGCAATATGATGCCATTGCAATATGATGCAGATCGCAATACAAACTATGTTGGCTAGAATTTGTATATTTAGTCTGTGTGATTAAAAAGAATCAGTATTATAAGTGCTTTGTTTCAAACTCATTATTTAAAACTTTATGTTGATTTTGTAACCGATCTGTAGAAAGCATGAATAGTGTGCATTGTGTGTGTGTAATATTTAGGTTATATTTAGATAATATACACTGCATGTTATTACTCGATATGTTATCGATACACTATACACATACTATAATATACACATCATGTTGTTATTAAATGTGTTATCGATACACTATACACATACTATAATATACACATCATGTTGTTATTCGATGTGTTATCGATACACTATACATATACACCTGTACTATGATATAGACTACATATTGTTATTTGATATGTTATCGATACACTATACATTACATATACTATAATAGACACTACATGTTGTTACTCGATATGTTTTCGATACACTATACATATACTACAATATTCACTACATGTTGTTACTCAATATGTTATTGATACACTATTCATATACTACCATATTCACTACATGTTGTTACTCAATATGTTTTTGATACACTATACATATACTACAATATTCACTACATGTTGTTACTCGATATGTTTTCGATACACTATACATATACTACAATATTCACTACATGTTGTTACTCAATATGTTATCGATACACTATACATATACTACAATATTCACTACATGTTGTTACTCAATATGTTATCGATACACTATACATATACTACAATATTCAATACATGTTGTTACTCGATATGTTTTCGATACACTATACATATACTACAATATTCACTACATGTTGTTACTTGATATGTTTTCGATACACTATACATATACTACAATATTCACTACATGTTGTTACATGATATGTTTTCGATACACTATACATATACTACAATATTCACTACATGTTGTTACTTGATATGTTTTCGATACACTATACATATACTACAATATTCTCTACATGTTGTTACATGATATGTTTTCGATACACTATACATATACTACAATATTCACTACATGTTGTTACTTGATATGTTTTCGATACACTATACATATACTACAATATTCACTACATGTTGTTACATGATATGTTTTCGATACACTATACATATACTACAATATTCACTACATGTTGTTACTTGATATGTTTTCGATACACGGACAGGTGTGGTTTGTGCTGAACATTTATTGCTTCAAAAAGGTGGCACGAATACTGTATTGCCTACCTCTGTCATGTATCGCTGTGAATCGTGATACAATCATCGTGTATCGCCCTGTGCAGAGTATTGTTCTTGTAACAGTGTGACACTTTACTTACTAAAAATAATGTTCTGTGCCAAATAATTGTGTAGGGTGGCAAATCGTAAAATTTAACAGTATTGTGCCAAATAATAGTATAGGATGACAACTTGAAAAATGAAACTGTGTCCTTGTGCCTGGAGTGAACCTTGAGACATGACATGTATTTATGGTCGGTGCACACAATGGTAATGTGGTTTTAACTAACAGTGTATTGTACTAAACTTATGAGAACTACGACTTCCATCTGATTCACCTAACCAGACTATAGAAATCCGATGGTCTGACACTGTAGGTTAAAAATAAACAATCACACAAAGTCCGATTATCATTACGAATGATGCAAACTTAGCTGTAAAAGGGTTTCACATCACATGCCACTCTCTGCATGATAAATTGCTTTTTTGATTAGTACCCAAAAATAACAAAATATTTTCACATAAATGGTTAACCTATACAGTCTCAGACGGGAAGATAAAACATATAATCTCATAGAAACTGACATCTTGCCCATACATTGGCCAATAAGCATTGAGCTGTGACGCCAATTATGACATGCTGGATGCACAGTTTTGTATGCGTTTACACTGACTCATTTCCTGGTTTCTCATATTTCCATCAGTCATCATCTGAGTTGTACTTGTGAATGCATCATCAACTATTATATCACTATGCAGACGTATGATTTTACACAAATTGTAGCAACATGATACATTCAACAATATATATATATATATAGATTTATTTATTTATATATTATCGTTTACTTCTATACTGCCTTCAGAAGAGTGCACAGCTGTATTATAATAGTTATAAAGAAGGTGATATTTGATTATCAACAATGATACATGGTTAGTAATCAAAACCTCTAGAAAGCAACAAATAAACCCAATATAATATCTGAGTGGAACGGATTAAACCCCTGTTCAAACACGTTACAGAGACACTTCACTTGGTGGCACATGATTGGTACATACATTTTTGGGTTGTCCTATTCTGTGTAGAGTAGGCCTGCAAACGTATTACCTGGAGCAATGTGATGGGTCACACGAATTACCTTTCTGTGATTAATTTATAATTTTATTTATTATATTTATTAATTCATTGTAGATAAGTTTTGGTAATACGTAATGATTTTAGAAGCATTTATTTATTTATAGAATTATTTATTTCAGCATTTTACATTATTTTTTCTGTAAGCTTAATTTATTACATACATTTTACATGAATTATTCATGTTTTACCAATATTGTATGTTATACGTCAGATGAAAATATTGCTAAATTCCGCCGTTATTTACAAACAACTTTGCCTATCCACCATAGCTCCCTGGCTTATCAGTCATTCTAATGACAACTGGATTTGTTTATTGACTATGAGATTGATCAACCCTTTTATATGAGCTAGATTTCTAAGGATGTAGACGCAACATAAGTTACCTAACTATTGGTACACTACTCTATATATATACACCGCTTTATAGATAAAATTATTAATTACTAATTAAATATACGTTACAATGCAATGTCGTTGCAGGGCGGTACACATCCTGCCAAACCGGATGCTGGGGGACGTGGGTAGACACTCCGATCTGCCGCTGGAGAACCTCAGCCTGTCTCGGTGTGGCTGCTACCTCGCCAGCTGTTCACACGACTCACACGTGCGGTTCTGGAACGTGGAGAGCGTCAAGACGCAGACGGTCGACACGAGTCGCAAGGCCGTCAAGACGAAGAGACCAAAGCTGGAGGCAGCCGCGAAAAATCGTGATTTCTTCGCGGACTTGGAAACGAGCGCCAGCACAAGTAATGCGGGAGTTAGCAATGGTGATGACGACAGCGATGATGATGATGATGGTGGTAGTGGTGACGGCGATAGTGATGATGTCGGTAGTGATGACAATGAGAATAAATGTGATGATTGAAATTGCCTTCACCTGTTTTTAATTTTTTGTATGCTGTCTAAATGATAGTAAAAGCAATAAGGAAGTTTATAAATTATTACTAAAAATAACTACTAAGTTGTTTAGTTATCATCACCGCATCATTTGCCTTTAGTCAACTCTTCTATGGGCTATCTTACACTGTTCACCTGTTTTCAGAGGCTAAACTCACTTACTTCCATCACAGTTTTGCCATCTGGAGATGAATCTCACATTTTGGTTCATAGCAAAGTACATGTTTAACTTTATGAGTAATAATTATAAATAACTACACTGTCAATCAGTAGATGAAAATGTCTGCTGAAGCGAATAAATACAGAAATAATTTGGCGTCTGGGAGGAGATGCATTTATACATTTTACAGTGCTCCAAAATTAGCGTAGTAATATACTGTATATGAATAGTTACCGTTGCTGAAAACAATGCCAGTTGGTTACAACAATAGCTGTCAACACGAACTGACCAACCCCAATCCATGGAGCAAAAACAGTGATTTAAAATGACGGTATCTGGCTAAGTGACCATCACTCGGAAGGAGGGAGGCCTATTAGAATTGCAAATTATATTAAAATCATGACAAAAAGTTGTTTCTAACTATAATAATGCCTGCAATGTTGCATGTTTCTTGGGGTTTCAGTGCACGAACATAAACTCTAGCATTCATGTACGCATACAAATATATACATTATTACCGGATAATACGTGCATGAATATGTTATGAACATAGACAATTAATGACTTGTGTAAAATAATTTTATATTGATTTCTGAAAGAAAAAATCTGTTAATTTAGATATGGCAAATAAACTGCTGTAATGCTTAATTCCAGTTCAGTCCGCCATTGAATTGTAATAATTTTAAATTTTTAGTATCATAATTACCAAATTGTTCACTTTTTTTTTATATATATATATATATATATATATATATATATATATATATATATATATATATATATATAGTCCTATAACTATATTTGAGG
>JAODUO010000063.1:315000-355000 GCA_025642075.2 Ridgeia piscesae | reverse complement strand
TATGCTTTTGGTTTTTGTTCTATACAAGAAAATAAAACTGCTAAAATAAGATGTATTTTTAATTGATCTAAAATAATATCAGCCACGCTACATTTCATTCATACAATGCATTGAGGTCTAGTTATAATTTGACTGAACTGACTGAATGTGTTGTGTCATTGTAGATTTTAAAATATCCCTATAATATAATATAATATAATATAATATAATATAATATAATATAATATAATATAATATAATATAATATAATATAATATAATATAATATAGGCTTATTTCTGTTATGCAGGCCTAAATATGTGGGTCTTTTATACACGTTGTTACTTACTTTTAAAAAGGCATAACATAATTGCGCCACCATTGTATTTCGTATTTGCGAAATCCTGGTTACGCCACTGCAAGAAATATTTTTGTTTTCCCCGTATATGTCTCATAGCATTCTTCAGCGGACTTAATTTCACATGTCACACAATAAATAAACATAAACGACATGTTTCGGTGTTAGGTTTTTCGGCCGTATCGCCCGTCTTTTTACTATATGGCGCATCGCACGTTGAAATGTAATATTTTTCTCTTCTTATGTTTTAGAATATACTTATACTTTGCTTTTAGCAAAAAACAAGTATAAATCCCCAAGCAGGCTTGTCACAAAGGAGTTTCGGAACGATGTTCTTTTAATTAGTCATGCCAAAAGTAAAGCTTATGTGGATTATACATATATATATATATATATATATATATATATATATATATATATATATATATATATATATATAATATATACACACACACAATTCAAACCAAACTCGCTAAAATGAATACGACATACCCAAACTCACCAAGTTCACTTACCAATGTAGCTATTATTTTGAATCCTCAATATATTCACCATCCCGCACGTTGACAATGTAGACATTTTCGTTGCCTTGTCACGTCTTGTGCTGCAGCCAGCGACAGAAGTGGCACATTCCTAACTCCATGAATCCTATTTAAATATGACAAATTTCTTTGCAAAAAGGGTAGAACTGGGAAGGTAAGTCTTAGACAGGGATCCTTATACATTCTGTATTGTGTGATTCTATCAATCAGGCAGCCAGTTATTGGTCCACCGTTCCCCATCATGCTACACCATTCCGGGATTGGGGGAGGGAATGGTCCCGTGGCCCCCCAGGCTACGCTACTGGTTTCTTGAGAGGTAAATCATTTACTAAATAACATGAACCATCAAATGGTATCAATGGATTCGAAGATATTTATCATAGTGTTTCTAAAGCTGATAAGATGGGTGGTTTTATTAAGTGTGTTTGCATAATTAACCGATGTACAACTCTGCATTCCGTGTATGCATATCTACTAAGATGGAGTATTACAGTGCTCTCTGTAATACACGACAACGTGAAGGTATTGACAAAAACGAACGAGTTCACATTGAACTTTTTTGTTTTTACAAATTTAAGACACAGTATTCATCTGGCAGCTATCCTGAACGTTGCCATCATCATGTTTGGAATGTTAGCAGAATCACCGTTATAAAACGCCCTGCTTTGATTAGATGTGACGTCATCGAATTATTTAGGATTATTGGAATTTTTGTATTTACAATGCCCCTAAACCAGAAGACAAAAACACATTTTTCACGTAAGACAAATAATAATATCGCATTACTCAATGGCGTAGCCAGGATTTTGCATTGGAGGGGGCCACCAGACAATCAAGCAAATTATATATATATATATATATATATATATATATATATATATATATATATATATATATATAATTCAAACCCATCTCGCTTAAAATGAATACCGACATGACAACCAAGTTCACTGACCAGTGTAGCTGATAAAAAAGACACATTATTGAAAAGACACAAGGTAACCACCACGTGCCTCACTCTACTCTCCCAAACCTACTGACAAAGACCATGACAAATACCAACATGCGCATGTAGTCGCTTACTTTGATGAACCAATAATCTTACCATAACATAGATGATGTGGCGTTGACGTTCAACCAATAACTTCACAACATGTTACCTTGCGTATTACAATTTATAAATTCGTGATAGGAAGTGGCATTTTCCGAGTGCAAAATCCACTTGCTTTGGTTACAGTGAGGATTTCAGTCGGGGCAAACGCTTGGAGGAAAGTCGAAGGGTGATGGGAACTAAACGCATATCACATAAACGTAAAGGAAATGTGCTCAGCTCGTGTGTTACTCCGGCATATATGAATGCACTACAGACGACGGCATTAACAGAGAAACAACAGGAGGAGATACAGATTTGCGAGAAACAAAAACAACTGGTAAGAATAATCGTGGGAGTTAAGAGAAAGTGGATGAAATGAGAGTGGAGGTTGGATTGGAGGAAAGTTCTAAGATGAAATTGATGAGGAGCACATGGTCTAGTCATGTAGAAAAACTGGCAGATAAAACCTGGCAAAGAGAGTAGATGCTTAGAAAGTGGAGGAGAAATGGAGGCGAAGGAAGACCGACATTGCGACGAGGTTTGCATTGATATTGACCTTGAAAGAAGCGGGAGAAGATTGTAAAACTCATAGGAATTGGAGACAGGTGACAGAGAACGTAGTAATAGAAAAGTGAGAGGAAGAAAAAAGACATTTGAAAAGGAAATCATGGACAACTCATCGCTGACGACATTGATGCCAAAAACCCCCACAACAAAACGCAATTAGACCATAGTCTACTAACCGGACAACTATTATTTTGAATCCTTAATAGCCATTAGCCGTTATGCGCATTGAAAACAATGACATTGTCACTGCTTTGTCAATTCTTATGCTGCAGCCAGCGACAGAAGTGGATAATTCATAACTTAATCCTAATTGAAGTATGACATTTGTGAAATGGTAGGAGTGGAAAAGAAAATTTCAAACAGGCATCTTGAAAACCATTGTACATTGTGGCAGCCAGTTATTCAATCAGGCAGCCAGTTTTCGGTACTCCGTTTCCCACAATCCTTTTTTAAAGGAAAACCGTAATAGTGGTTCCACCTGGCGGTAACTGGTGATTCGAAATTCCACTTCTATAAAAATTCTTGGGCATCGGAACGAAATTAACCCAGCGACTTGAGTTGCGCTGTCTTAGCCTCGCTTAACCGATTATCGCTCGGCTGCGCGACTTCGCAGAGTAGATCGTCTGGTGGGACATAATATAGTTTTGTTTATGTAACATTGATGCAGAGTCACTGCTAGAAGCCGTTAGACGGCATCACTGTTTTGGATTGATTCATAGGTTTACGTATATAATCATAAGTAATGTTCATAATAGTATGGTTTTTTTTATAACGAAACTAAGTTGTAAATTATATATGCAAAATAAAAATAGCAAATAAAACGAGATGAAAACATTACAACGAAATAATTTCATTTTTGTAAAAATGTTCATCAAATTGGAAGTATAAAAATTATTTAAGCAAAATTTATGGTTACACAACTAATAATTTCTACTCACATCAAAGTTTAAGCCACCATCGGCGGCCTTCTTCATTTCTGTTTATTTGGTGTGTGACATGTTTCATTATAAGTTTAATTTTGAATAGTTTTTTGTAATAATTATGTGATAAAAGTGGTATCTTTATTTAACTTTTTTTCAAATTCGGCCAGACGACAAATCAGCGTCTCTACCCTATTCTGGGGTAAGGCCGTCCTGGCGGTCACAAACGCAGAGCATAAGTTTCCCAGGCGGATGTGAGGAGCTTAACAGTGCTGCCACCTCACGAGCCTGGGTAATCGAGGCTAGTGCGGTCTCGGATACCGGAAGTCGAAGTGTGCTGTTCAAATAATGTTTGCTGTCGCCGTAACTTTTGTTAGCTTTATCCACACTGTGATATTCGTTTACAAAACAATTTGGATTACCACACACCCTGAAATTGACCAAGAACACATTTCAGTGTGCGATGCACAACCTAATTGTGACCCAGCACAGCAAAATCAGGAATAAGTAGGAAAATCACTTTTTGAGTTAAAGGTACCATGTGAAAGGTAAATTTATGGGCTTTCCAATGGTACCAAACACAAATGTCTAGCTGTATTGGTCGCCAAGTTATTGTTTCATAAAGAGAAGGTGTACCAAGTCATTTTCTGAAAACCGATTCTGAGAAAAACAGCTTTAAAGTTTAATGAAGTATTTTAATACATTTGCAACATGAAGACAGCTCACAGGAATGTGGAATTTGGCACAGTTGTAGACCACATCAATGTGCACAGTGTGGTGAAATTCCACCTTTGCAGCTCTTATAGTTCCAGAGATATCCCTTTTGAACATTCTGCACCAAATCGGAAATCGACAGTAAAATGTTTACAGAATCTAGCCATGTGTTCTGTCTGTTTCTGACACAGCAATACACAGTCACTGCTTCTTTTGTCATTTTTTGATGTGCCAATGGCAGCAGCCACTTCACGTGATGGGAAGACTGTTGCAGCAGTGGAATGGTGCGGCTTCGGATGTGTCGGCTTTGCTCTGGACAGTTGATGTCCGCAAACTTCATTGATCTTGTAAAACAAACACTATTGGTGGATGTTGAGGCATGGGGGTGATGGTTCTGTAGGTAGAGCAGCAGGTGGGGGAGACTCCTCGCCTGTGCTGCAAATCGAACCGCTGTTTGTCATCGGATGGCTGCTTCCTGGCGAACACGACACTGGGTTCTTCAGACGTAAACCTGATACAAAACAAACATAATGGTCTTAACTTCCCATATACAAAACATTTAATCCTGCAAAAGTTTATGTAATGACTGTCCG
The DNA here is from genome assembly GCA_025642075.2 of Ridgeia piscesae. Classification (NCBI taxonomy): domain Eukaryota; kingdom Metazoa; phylum Annelida; class Polychaeta; order Sabellida; family Siboglinidae; genus Ridgeia; species Ridgeia piscesae. The sequence goes on along the minus strand of JAODUO010000063.1, from coordinate 350,235 downwards.
TTATTTCAAACTGGAGATATGGACAGTTGATCATTAAATCAGATGACATATACATAGTGAGCCCAGCAGCTAGGTAAATAAGCAGGCTAACAGCATAATTGACGAATACCTTGGATCATTTAGAGTCAGCTCTGAATATTATAAACCTTCCATCCCATTCGTTAACTGCTCTAAATTAGTAAATCAAAATGTTTTCTTTCTTACCTGTTACAAAACATTACTCCCCTCCCCTAATAATAAAAAATATTCTACCTAATAAATGTGATCATTAATTTCATGAAGATCTACGATAATAACAAGCAGGTATAAATAAGTTAAAAACATAATTCTAAATGAGTCATGGTACTAGTATATTACCGTACTAGTACATTACCAGTGACATTGATACTCTCACACTCACAGCAAAGCCACGGGTTTATGTGAGTCATGGCATGTCATTGTTAGTGAGCTCAATGTGACAATGAGTGAGGCTGAGCCTGCCATCACAGCAAAACAGTCAATAGAGCTACTATAACTTACCCTCAGTCTGGCTGTCATCTCCTTTGCATTCGTTCGGGCTGTCAAACATTTTTGCCAATCCATGAATTGTTGACAGCAGGGTCTAGCATAAAACACCTGCAACCGCAGATGAATCTACGAACGTGTTCAAGTTCTTGGTATAAATCTACGAGTACATTTTCAGCAGCGTTGGCGTTGCGATCCATGATCGAAGCTGTCAATGTCAGCTGTCACTTGGTATTAGTCTTCCTCGCCACTTTTGCACTCAGCGCCAAAACGACACTCCCTGATTCACTATTGTTGTCTGACACGTAGGAATCCAGTAAATTCTCCATCCGATACGCACCCAGTAGATGTGTCAAAGATTCGTTGTCAAACACTCCGCGCAGATTTTGCCATCGCGGCCATCGCTGAGCGCTAGGCCTAGGTCGATCGATGTCTATGTCACGCTGCTGTGCAACATCCATACTGTTGTTGAGCCTATCACTGCACAGGTTAAAACCTATGTAACTAATAACTAATATTACGGCACTGACAACTTAATAATAAACTAGAATTCGCAGATTTTATGCAAAAACGATGTCCGGTGCACCCGATGTCGAAGCAAAACAAACATGGCTTCACGTGGGTTTAAAGGTCAGCCGCCAATCAGCGGGGCGCATTATATCACGTGATTTCGCCAACGTGCTCTTGTTTACGTTTTAGCCCCGTTTTCAAGCATTTTAATTGGCTTTATACTGACATGTGACAAATTTTGCGCATGGGAATACATCCCATAATAGTTCAGCTTCAAAACGATACCAATATGGCGGGGGTAGGCAGGACGTATGGCGTACACGATGCATCTGAATGAAGCACATTTTTCGTTCTTCGTTCTCACTGAGATCGACATAGCTGTTCCAAATATCTCTTTTTAGCAATGTTATAACTCGTTTTATGATGTTATAACAGCATAATAGTAATCTACGATGACTACATTAACTAAATTCACCTATATCTGAAAATCGACCTTTCCATCCAAAAATACCCATTCGCGCACTTTGAAGCTGATTTGCCAGGTTCGACAATCCCGACTTATTCCTGATTTTGCTGTGCTGGGTCACAATTACTAAGCAGGTGATACGGTGAAAATATTAACAACGCAAAACAATAATATATTTTATTTTATTACCCACTTGTAAAATGTTTAAGGTTTTAACTGCTTATTCCTTTTAATAGGTTTATTTTACAAATTAAAATGCGCCTCAGTCGCACGTCATATAATGGTGTTGACGTCACAGATGACGTAAATCATCGCCACAACACGGAATGAATCGAATCGGACATCAAGAACAGTTTCAATAAGAGTGTATCATGGTATATTCCTATGTACTATCACACCCGTTTTCCACGATAATAATAATTTCGTTGGCTGTAGTTTTACGCGTGTTACGTATTCACATAGATAATTATGTAATAGGTACCAACAGTTGGGAAAGCAGCGACACAGTATTGATGAAAACTCCCAAGTGGGAGAATGTAGAACAGCGCACAGAAATCAACCGCAAGGACTCAAGTTTATGATAATAGTTTTTTTTATAGAACAGTATAGAAATGGAATAGGCTCACCGAGACAGTGGTATCTACAGCCACGGCGGATACCTTTAAATAAATCTATGCTGGGGAGACGATTATAATTTCCCAACCTTCACCATCTATGTAGGCGTAGATAAAAGGACCCAATAATGATGGCCAGTTATCATACAAATGTAGAGCCAAAGACCCTATCCTAGAAAAGCGACCAACTTCTATCTCGTTGTAGGTGCAGTCGTGTAAGTTAACTAATTTTTCGTGACGTCTCGCACGCTTGCATTCCTAATTTGTCTGGCATGCTTTGGTGTTGTTTATCCACGGTGTTATATACCACATTGACAGCAAACTAATGGCGCCATGTATCCCTGTCAATTTGTGATTTTCCGTTTGGATGCAACAGTGACTAGTGAAAAACACAACCACGTCTAGACTAATGTACAAACACATTTAATTGGCGATGTGAAGTGACGTCACGCTACTTTGCATTTTAATAAACCTGACAGTAACGTTTACGTTTCGTGCGAACGCGCACGCACCCATTCACAGACCTTCACCCACACAACATACATACATACACACGCCACACACGCCACACACGCACCACGCCACACACGCACACGCACACGCACACGCACACGCACACGCACACGCACACGCACACGCACACGCACACGCACACGCACACGCTCGCTCGCTCGCTCGCTGACTCATTCATTCCCTCCCTCCCACACACACACACACAACATTTTAATATTATACACTATATACTGAGAAAAAAATGAAAACACTACGAAATTCCTACCAAAAATTCCTATCAAAATCGATTATACAAATACTTTGAGTACACTTAAATATATTCCATTTCACCCATAATTTAGGTTTATCGTCTGATGTTGGCGTTTATCGTGTTTCGTTGTAGCCGTAGATTCTGTATCGATATCTTTCCTTTTGACGAAGGATCTGATGCATTTCAACACGTGAATGAAACTGAATTTGAACTCAAATGCAAGGACAAACGTAGCCAAAAATGTTCCTGCAAATAGCAGTACAAATGCTCCAAGGGTGTCTTTAACGGTAGCTGGGTCTGGGACGGACATTTCACTTTCTCTGATGGAGGAGCACACGTCACGAGGGTAGTACTGGGCCCGCCACCGCTCAATCAGCCCCGTCTCCAACAAGTTGTTGATTCTGAAATACCAAGTGATATTCCGTTTTTATCATTTATGTTTCAAATAATTGTATCTGGTTGGATTATGTTCCATGCTTTCAGGACATATATTTACATTTACCGCATTTTTAGGTGGCGAGTTTATGTTTTGCTGACGCTGATATCATAGTTTGGTAAACAATGTTCGCATAGCTATTTGCATGATTGTTTTGATTTGCCAGTCCTTATGATTTCGATACTTATTTGTGGTATTTTTTTGCGCGGCGTCACCATATTCGTGGCCCATTTGTAGCTTATTGTAATCCAACTCTCAATAAACATTGATGTATTAACTTACCTACATTTACATTTATAAATTATATGTTTATTATATACAAATTCACATATATAGTGTATAATTTATTAACTCTATATTTATTGTATACAAATTCATATATGTTATAATATTTTACGTATTCTTATTTACACTATTTCTATTATCATCATCAAATTTATTCTTTAGTTATGATATGTTGTATCTATTGACTATTTATTCTGGATTTAAATGTCAAAATGAAATTATCAATGTTACTATTTAATCAACAAAAGTTACTCTAAATGAAGTTATCAGTATTGCTATTTACTGTATAGCTGTTATCATATAAATAGCCCGATGATGTCCGCACACATCGGGTTACTCCTCAAAACAAATAGGAACTAGTTGTGGTCTTACATCAATAATGTAGACAATTCCACCTCGTAAACCATGTCTTTCATGAACTCACATTTTGTTGAATGCAGGAAGATACGGCGAATTCTCCGGCATGACAAAGGCAAAGGACGACGGGAAGAATGTCTCCTTGGCGACGGCAAACTGACAGTCGTCGTAGATGAGTGGCGCAACTCCAGTCATCTCACCCAGGTAGATGTAGTTGCCCTTCTTCACTTTCCTGATTCCCTCCGCGTGACTCTTCACGTTGTTTTCGTCGTATTTCACGCTTCGTTGCCACATCTTCTGGTAAACGTCAAACGTCGACTTCTACAAATGTGTATTTGTTACGTTAGCGACAATGCTAATAAATGATGACAGTCAACATTGCAACATAAATCTGTTGATTAAGACATATATGTTGCAAGAACAGAGGAATACGTATTGCATAAAATAGGATAGGACCGTTTAGTAAATGTCTGATATGATCTCCAAGTGGATCCACACCAGTACTAATTGTAAACATTTTACATATGCCTTTTTATGCTGAGTGTTCACCAATGTAACAATAACAATAAGGGTAGTATTGAAATAATGTATAATATATCCTGTTATATTATAAGGTACTCAAAAAGAATATGCAAGCCTTTTTAAGACGAGTTGATTCACATGATAGTTACAACATTTCAGTGCTAAATAGTTACACATGTTTGACACCTACTTAAACAAAGTCGATAAGCAAACGTCGTTATTATTTTGCTATATTCACACAACATAAAACACCACATTTGTATGCGTATGCTGCGTTATTTGGTGCGACAAAGACAGCTAAACATGGGCAGCATCTCCTAAATTATTATATGTACAGGCAATTTGGTGCTCAAAGCCACGTCTACTACGACCGTCGTACCCCGATGAGAGTGTAGATCGCCGCCCCGGCCGTGGTGCCGTACTTGTAGGTCGACTGCTCCGCCAGTTCCCGCAGACTCTGCACGGGGTAGACCGTCTTCGGCACAGCGAGCACGGCCATCAGATTGCCCGTGTACGTCGCCGCGACTACGATGACGAAGAACCACCAGCAGGCCACCATGATCCGTGTCGCATTTAGGCGTGGGCTCCACTGAGAACCTTCAATACACATTCAAGCTATCCTTGACTGGATAAAGGTTATCGTTTCTCATTTTCATTACTGAATCTGAATGCCAACGTTTGTATCTCGCGTGTAACGTGCAAATGAAGCATGACTACTTCAGCCGGTCCTAGGTGTCTTCTTCAACAGACTGATTTATGTTTGTGCCACTCATTTACTTAGCCTTTGTTCCTCCATTTCCTTCCGGGACATCCAGAGACGAACTTTCGTCATTTGAAAATATTATTCGCAATCGTTTTGGCATCATTCCAGTTAATTTCCATTTCTGCCAGCTCTCCTTTAACTGTCTTGAGCCACATCTTAGCAAGCTTCAGGCACACTTGACCATGTCAAGTGTCGATGCATTCTTGCAAGTGTTAATACGTACGTGTGTTACTCAATGCAGATTATAGACAAACGTAACATCAGTCTGCTGAAGAAGATTGCGAGAAGAGACTGACAAGTTTGTTGACTGAGAGGAACACAATGTTCGCCACATTCGACCTACATTGTAACCGCACCAACTTGTTAACCGGTCTTTCGTTATATTTTGTGTTTGCTATCATCCGTAATTTTTCCATGTTGCTATCTAAATAACAAATTTCCTGTCTTCAGCTTAAATCAGGTCAAAGATGTACAAAAGCGAACGTATCACCCTCGCCCCGAATAATCCGACCTGGTAATGATTTTCTGACGTATGACCACGGCGAGCAGTGATTGTTACAAACACACTTGACACCGACTAAGAGCAACAACATTTAATTTGGAAATGAACACACGAGAAGCAAGAAACGCTACAGTAACAAGTCACAGTTTCTCACCTTGCTGGAACATTGCGCCGAATACAAGCCAGAAACACGTGCTGCATATAGTGTTTAGCTTCGGTGCATTTCGAGTTTCTTCCATGTGTGTTTCTCCGTAATTCGCTGCAGCAATAATGGCTGTAGTTACGGGTACAGACAGAAGCAGCAAGAACCAGACGTCCTGGCGGAAAGGTCCAAGATACAAGAGCAGCCCGTCACTGGTTGGTTTCTTCATTACAATCAACGCAGACTCGTACCAGAATGGCGATGTGTAGTCGACCACTGTATCCCGGATGTTTGTTACTGTAAACTTACCCAAAGCCCAGTCAACGTCCTGAAACAGAAGTAGCTACAATTGAGTTAATTTTTTAAACTATTATAAAGAGTAATCGTGACTAGAGTATACTACCCTATACCGGTATAACGTTAAACGGATTGTTTTATACGTTTTTTGAAACCGGTTATTTAATCACCAAGATCTGAAATTCGTAAGGTTTACTACATCATCAAATGACCGTACTTTTGATTTGTCCATAAACACGTAACGTGCATCTACTAATGAAAGAAAATACGACAGAATCAACCTTATCCGCACGTTCGGTAGAACAGATGGTTCAAGTAGAATGTGACGTTACCAACCAAACCACAGTGTGGCGCCACTGTTTCACACCAATACGTTTCCTGTACATTTTGAGAAAAAACAAAACAATATGGCGTGCCGTTTACAGAGCATACCTGTAGGCACCATACAGTACACAACTCAACTCGTGACACCGTCTATATGGCATATTCATGAGACTGAGTGTAGCAAATGTAACGTGTACACGTACACTATGAACATAACTTAGTCTAAAACAAAGAGTGATAGAATCTAGTGCGAGCGTGCAATCGTGACCGTGTGCATTCCTACATGTGTGGTGTCGTGCGTGCGCTTGTGTGAGTGTATATATGCGTCATCATGCGTGTTTACCGTGTACACATAAGTAAATAAAGTGATAACGTGCATAATTTCGGCTTTATGTCAGACGCGCTCGTTTTTGCCAGCGAGGTCTGTCTTATGCAACAATTCCGATGACGCCACTTACCCCTCTCTTAACCATTCCCACCATGCCGTTCCAAGAACCGTCCGCTTCCGGGGAGCCCCACTTCCCGTCTGGTGGCAGCACGAGGTGATATCTATACACAAGTAAGTGGACAGATGTGTCGCAAGATTGACATTAATTAATCTTCTTTACACGTTTTTGTAACACATTCTTTGCCACCTTCTCTACGAATTGCTAGACATAGTTATCCGCATCCGAGCGAATAAGATGCATTTGCTTGTGTTATACTATACATAAGAATGATATTCGTTGGAAATTGGCTTCACGAAAGGCCAACAATGAAAACTCCTGAACACGTTTTGTATGACACGTGGAATTCTTCGCCCATATACAAATAAACAATCAGATTTAACAATGTGGCAACTAAGCAAAATGTGGTTTGACATAACGCTATGTCAACGGCATTTGACGAAGCAATGGAACACTCTGCCGGTGACGGAAATCATGGATTTTAATCGATTAGTATGGTGGTTGCCATGGCATTAGCGGTAAGTACTTGTGTTTGGCGATCTTGACTAATCATGAAGAGTGCCAATTTTCGCGCAATACAAACTGTTTGGGGCAAACGTATACATGTGTTATGATTATGTGCACTTAGACAACTTGTCAGATATAAGTGCTTATCGAAACCACAACGTACAACATTGTAAGATGCAAATTCCGTAAAAGGCACATACTGTCTAAAATCGTGTTTATTATCTGCACCACGTAAATCGCTATATGTATATGATAGTGTGGTAAACTCTATATTAAATCGGACATTTATGATAAGAAAGGTATAACACAAGATATTTAAGTCCTGATTTTCCTAGTATTCATCAGTCGGAAGCTACAACTGTCATCCATCTTTAGAATATTATTCTTGTGTCCAGTCCCCAATCAGCTCCAGTCGCGCGGAGTTTCATCATGTATCGTGACCCACTTACAGGCCCTATTAGGCCTAAACATAAAGTGTGTCGCTTCCTATACGGCGCCGACCAATCATATTTTGAATACGCTCTTTAAATGTGAACTTTTCCTTATTAGCGCTTTGCTGCGGAGGGTTGGTCGCTTTTTTTTTATAAAGACTTACTTAAAATGCAGTGCCGTAGCCAGTGCCTTCAATATTTCAATGCAAATTCCAGACCATATAATTGTGCCGTTTTTTGTAGTTGTCTTCAAATGGAATACGCTCAACTGAAAATTCAACATACAAATACACGTTATGTTCAAGTCGTTCACTTAACCACACACCAGCATCATCATTATCACACAGCAGTCCACTTACATAAGTACGTTCCAAGCCCGTGGTTTGACTGAAAGTAGGAAATGCATTTTAGGCCTTCATCTGCGAACTCTGGATACCCTAATTGTTTATTTAATGTGTAGATATTATAATATATTGGATCATGGAAGAAACCTTGATCCAGTGGACAAATCTGATGATCTGGAAACTTGTGGTATTTTTGTAACTTTGCAATAATATTGCATAATTATATAGCGCAGTATCTAGTCTTAGAGATTGTTCAAGTAGGTTACCTGTTTACACGTTGGCAAGCTAAATTTTTACACGTTGGCAAATATACTCTATCATACATAATTTCTCCTGGAAGCATTCATCCATGTAGCAGTTAATACGCGAATATAATTTGCATACAAATATTCACCATTATGGATCAATATAGAATGAGTGAACTTGCCCAAGGTTCAAGACAGCACAGAACTCGAACCCGGGTTTTCTCGAATCTGAGGCTAATACACTGATGGTCACTGACCCACTGCCATCCACAACCATACAACAACGTATGTATGTATTGCAATTTGTCATTTAATATCAGTAATAGTATTAGCAATGATAAATTGATAACATTGTTGCACTTTTCATTTGCTCACCGAAGATGTGACGATGGTAAATGTCTTGTTTGTGAATTTCACAAGTGTCCACATGTCACGCAGAGGTTGAGCAAAGCCAGTGTCTCGCCGCCAGGTTGTCACCCGGGTGAGTTGGTCCGAAGCCAGTGACATGATCCATAAAGAGTACTCTTGCTTCCTCCGTTTGGCCGACGACTTTAGCATGAAGTGCTTATTGTCAAGCAGTGAGCATATAGACATATACACACGTGTAACATGCACGTGTTATGATGACAGTGACATGAAAACAACAGCATTATCATGAACTATACTGTGTCACTGAAAAAAGTCATTACTGTCCGGGATTGCTGTTAGATAGTTTGTTTTCAACAATTTGTTTTCAACTGTTTTATACATATGCCGCTATCCTCTTCCGGTTTCATTTGCATATGACGTTTCTAAGAACTTTATGCATTTGTACCGTGATAGTATCTGCGTCGTTATGCAGAACCAGTCAAACGTGTAACTCACACGTAGGAATTTCGCAGAATTATATGTTCTTTTCTGAGTTCGTGGACACATTATTAGTGTTGCTTCTATACGATGGGATAATGTTGTCTCACATCGCAGAAGCAAAAGTTGCAAGCAACGTGACCACATCTGTTTCCAAAGGAAATGTTCAGTCTACAACTTGGACATTTGCTTACGAAATATTCTATCACCTAACAGAGTGAAAGGAAAGTGTTGGGACTGCTCTAACGCGTTACACTTCACTCGCTGGCACATATATTCAATCGAACATTATCTCGACTTATATAAGACCAATTCTACTCTGCAATTGTTGAGCGAAGACTAATCACATGTTTTGAGGTTATTAAATTCAATTTGGTGGGCGTTATTATTTCACCTATTTTATTATCTAGTATCTAGAGAAATGTATTTAAAAAGTGAACATCGACGATCCCCTAAACAATTTATTTCAAAATATTTCGCTAACCACGATCGGAAAAGTCCACAATTACAAATGTACATCTGAAAAAACGTACATTTGAAAAACAGGTCCGAGTTGACGGATGTGACTCCCGATGAAGCAGCAAGATTTTCTCTCCAGGCACAATAGCATCTTGCCAGGAGCCGACTTCGTTTACCAGAAGAAGCCATTTCCACTGCCCCATCGTCAAGTTGTATGTCCTACCCTAAACGCGGAAACGATCGCACGATATTACGTATTTCGCATAAGTACACGTGTGTGTGTGTGTGTGTGTGTGTGTGCGTGCGTGCGTGCGTGCGTGCGTGCGTGCGTGCGTGTGGGTGCCCGCGTATATGTATGTCTGTGTGATTACATGTATGTATATATGTGAATGCGTGTGTATATGTGCGTGTTTGCGTGTGTGCATGTGAGCGTGTGTGCGTGAGTGCGTCTGTTCATTGTGTGCATATACTAAAAATACTGAAACGCTTGCAATAATTATCAATATCATGTAGTTTGTTTAATTGTCTCATATATTGTTTGTTGTTATCATCGATACCTTCTATAACATGTTAAGGATCGTTCATTATTGTCAACATTTTCCGACACGTAAGTTAAGGGGGGGGGTGGTCGAAGGCTTCCGTAGCCTAAACACTGTGGTAGCCTACTTGCTATTGTTGGTACGTATTAGTCACGACATTTAAAGTACTCTTTGGGAGCTGAAGGGAGTCAAGGAAAAGCGTACTCTTTTTATACTTGGAAATGTTTCACAATTATGAACGGCCCGTAGATATAACGGTTGGCATGATGACACGATAATATTGATCATTGTTGATGTAGTGGCCACAGAAATTAAGACACGGGTCACTAATTCGAGTACTCATATTGATTCTACCACTTAATTAGCACGCAGCGCATGGTAATTAATTAATGCTTTAATCCGTGATATCGGCAGTAGTCTACATTAGCCACATTTGCTAGGTGAAGCATGGTTGCTGGGCATCATCGCAGCGCGCATTTCTATTTAGTGTAGGTCTAGTGCGTCGTAATGCATATAAGATTGTAACAGAACACTGTCTAGATACAGTGTTGTTACACTTTGCCTCGAGTCCTCTAAATTCACACTCAGATTAGTCATATATGGGTTCTTCTTGTGTTATAGTTACGTTATTGTTAGACATGATGAAAATGTATTGTACACATTCACATATGATTTACTAATCCTAATATTTGTATCCGTGTAGTAGCAACACGAGCGTTTATGTAATTTATGGCGTTATGACTTATAATTAACAGCTGTGTCGAACAATGCAGTTAATCCACGGACATGAACAGCGAACAAACAACAACACAAGTGATATCAACCCAGTGCCCAACATTTACAAGTGTACGCTGTAGTAATGACACTGTCACTTGCTGTATTATTAATATGCATACCCTAGACCTTCTGACCAGACAATCCATTTAGTGGACGAATACGTACATAATATGTGTGTGTGTGTGTGTGTGTGTGTGTGTGTGTGTGTGTGTGTGTGTGTGTGTGTGTGTGTGTGTGTGTGTGTGTGTGTGTGTGTGTGTGTGTGTGTGTGTGTGTGTGTGTGTGTGTGTGTGTGTGTGTGTGTGTGTGTGTGTGTGTGTGTGTATGTGAATGAGTAGGTATGGGTTTGTGTGTGTGTGTGTGTGTGTGTGTGTGTGTGTGTGTGTGTGTGTGTGTGTGTGTGTGTGTGTGGTGTGTGTGTGTGTATGTGAATGAGTGGTTGGGTTTGTGTGTGTGGTGTGTGTGGTGTGTGTGTGTGTGTGTGTGTGTGTGTGTGTGTGTGTGTGTGTGTGTGTATGTGTATGTGTCTGTGTATGTGGGTGTGTGTATTAATCACCGTAATGACACGTATTGCTACATTTGTGTATGATAAGCACATTTATATATTCTTTAAATCCTCCATTACGCTATCCGTTACCGACAATCAACAAGCTCTGATTACCATAAGTCTGCGAACACTAGGCAAGAGAAATCAAATGTCGCGAACAAAGCAACTGGAAGAAAATGTCACGGTTACATTTCGATGTCACGTATGGGCGCGTGCCTTAGTAGCAGATGAACAAGGAGATCGTATGAACAGTGGCGACATATGCATATAAAAATGTATGTCAACTTTGACATTTCGTGACGTGCTGTTGTTACAGCGTGTAATGACGTCAATTGCAGTGGATTTGTGCTTGATGTCGTACATGACGAGGTAACACCATTTGTGATTAGGTCGTTTAGAGAAATTACAATACGTGTGTCCAAGTAAATTCGGTCTGTCGAAATAGTGTTATGTTGTTTTTATTGCATTACTGTACTAATTAGTGATACTATATCACATGGCATACTTGGTTTTCTGAAGGCAACGGGGAATCTCGCGCTTACCGTTTCAAGTAAACGTTTCTCCACGGCAGACTCAGCCAGTATAATCACACAGTGTATGTCACTGGCTACATGTTGCCATGGCAACTGCATGGAGTAGCTATCATCATCAACGTCGATCTTCCATAAGGTAACTAATCCAGTTGTCAGCGTGTTGGCGACGGCGGCAACGAATGCGTTGTATTCACCTGAAATAAACACGTCAGTTGCAATCTCAGTGATTATTATTTAGTAAATGAGAACATGATATTGCAGCACCTGTTGCCCTAGTTGCAGCTGGTTTTGCCGCTGTTGTTGTCGATGAGTCTGATACACCTGTTGTTGTATTTATACAGTGGGCTGGTATTGCTAGTGATGGTACCAATGATGTTTTTAGTTCAGTTGTTGATAGTGATGCCGATGTTGTTATTAATTGTGTTGTTACTGCTGCTCCTATTAATAGTACTGCAATTGTTGTTGTTTTTGCTGCTAATGCTGCTGTAACAGGTTAGGGTACTGTGACATATGCTGCAGAAGTTGTTAATGTTTCTGGCTCATGTTTTGTTGTTGTTCCTTCTGGTGATGGTTTTATTTATGTTAACTTAAAACATTTACTGTGCGTTATATAACTGGGCGTGACGAAGGTGTATCGCTGACATCTGCAATTGCCAACGTATTGATCCTTTGTACTATATCGTGCACTGCAACATCGCACGCCTACCAATCAGCCTCAACTATTATTGGTACTTTTGAATAATTAATTTGTTTTCAAACAGCGCAAGATAATATTGATGTCCTGCATTTTATTTACAGCATTGCTCACCAATTGGAATTTTAATGTCGTACACCCGATAACCCACGTTAATATGCCTGCGAAAATACCACAGTACATCGTTGTGTTTACGACTTTATAAACTGCCTCGCTCCTGTATGTCTGGTAACGAAGTGCATCATGTGTGGATGACAGGTGCATCATGTGTGGATAATAAGTGCATCATGTGTAGGTGACAAGTGCTTCATGTGTGGGGGAGAAGACCAGCATAAGTGGATGACATGTGCATCATGTGTATGTGACAAGTGCATCATGTGTGGATGGCAAGTGCATCATGTGTGGGTGATAAGAATATCATGTGTAGGTGACAAGTGCATCATGTGTAGGTGACAAGTCCATCATGTGTAGGTGACAAGTCCATTATGTGTGGATTACAAGTGCATCATGTGTAGGTGACAAATGCATCATGTCTGGGTGACAAGACCATCATATGTAGATGACAAGTGCATCATGTGTGGGTAACAAGTGCATCATGGGTGAGTGACAAGATTATCGTGTGTGGGTGACAACTGCATCCTGTGTGGGTGACAAGACCATCATGTGTGGATGACAAGTGCATCATGTGTGGAGGATGACAGGTGCATCATGTATAAGTGACAAGTCCATCATGTGTGGATGACAGGTGCATCATGTGTGGGTGACAAGACTATCGTGTGTGGGTGACAAGTGCATCACGTGTGCGTGTCAAGACTATCATGTGTGGGTGACAAGACTATCATGTGTGGATGACAAGTGCATCATGTGTGGGTGACAAGTGCATCATGTATGAGTGACACGTGCATCATGTGTGGGTGACAAGTGCACCATGTGTGGGTAACAAGTGCATTATGTGTGTGACAATACCATCGTGTGTGGGTGACAAGTGCATCATGTGTAGGCGACAAGTACATCATGTGTGGGTGACAAGTGCATCATATGTGGGTGACAAGACTATAATATGTAGGTGACAAGTGCATCATGTGTGAGTGACAAGTGCATCATGTGTATGTGACAAGTGCATCATGTTTGAGTGACAAGTGCATCATATGTAGGTGACAAGTGCATCATGTGTGAGTGACAAGTGCATCATGTTTGAGTGACAAGTGCATCATGTGTGGGTGACAAGTGCATCATGTGTGAGTGACAGGTGCATCATGTGTGGATGACAAGGGCATCATGTGCCAGTGGCAATTGCATCATGGGCGGAAAACAAGTGCATCATGGGTAGGTGACAAGTGCTTTGTACTGTTCTGTTTCGTGGGATTCATCAGAGAGCGTTTTACATTAACTAATGTTCGTCGAATAGATGTGCACACAATCGACAATGACAATAATTGTGATTTATGTGTATAACATGCAACGAGAAAGAGATAACCGCACAACGGGAATTTATTATCTGCGTGCGTTCTGTAGAATTACGGCGGTCATTGGATATTGGAATGGTGTGCCTTGACGGGCGGTAGTTTTAATATACTGATCAACGTTATGTAGATTAAAAGATATAATGACATTTCAATTTAAGATTAACATGTTTTTCAATGGTATATGTGAGTGTCGCAGAAATTTAAAAGCAAACTATTTATAAAATATTTACCGTACTAGTTCCACGATATCTACATTTTCACGCAGCAGTTTATGTTATCGGCGAAACAGTTGTTTAAATATAATGAATAACAACTGCTACCATTTAAACAAAATGAATGCCACAGCGATAAATATATTTTCATTTTGTTATAAACAATTTATTTGGGGTGTTATATTCCTGTAGAGAATGGCTTACGAAATTATTTTCAAGGTTCTTATCCCCCCGGGGCACGATAATATTAAACCATGCTAACCTGTTATTGACAATAAACAGGAAATCAACACAATTACACATTACCACGCTGACACCAACTATCACCCGTCAATAGCCAACGGTGTTTAATGATACGTCGACATTAAGATGGGTAAAAAAGTTAAAGGAGCAATCCCACTTCGCGAAGGAGCGAGGGAAAACGCAATAATGCACAGCTCCACGGTAAACATACCTGTATAAATTAATAGCATATTTTGTAGTTTAAGTCGTTGAGTTGTGTCCCGAATCAGGGATAGTACATCCTTCGCTTCCGCAGACTCACAAGTCGCTGGCAACATGTAGACGGGATCTCTGCTGTAGACCAGCGATCTGACTTGAGGAAGACTGTGACACGGCACTTCCATCACGGTGGGGCGTGTATTGTTGGCCGAGACGTACTTGAAAGCTACAACAATGCGAAAAACACATTTGTTTACGGTCTAGTCATGGTTTTTATTTCGCGATGCAGCGATGTGTGCAAACGCGCGCGCGCGCGTGCGTGCGTGCGTGCGTGCGTGCGTGCGTGTGTGTGTGTGTGTGTGTGTGTGTGTGTGTGTGTGTGTGTGTGTGTGTGTGTGTGTGTATGCATGTATGTGTATACGCATAATTCTTGGATGCATATCCCATATCGATAATCATAGGTGCGGTATTTAAGATACATTATCAGTTTAAATAACTGCCCTTCTAAAAGGAATCCATTGTTGAACCATATACTGGTTATATTTATTATTATTATTGGAAGCTGGCGCCTGCTAACGTATCGCTCCGAAACATACATTATAATAAATAACGTTAATACTAGGTACTGAACTGTAAGGTGGGCACTTATGAGGAATATGCCGTCATAGATCGTCAGCATATGTAGGCAGAAATAATGCAACGCACGAATACGCAGTCTATCAAACTGTTATTATTACCCTAATATTAGGCAGCATTGTTCATTCGTGTGTTTGATGGAAACCGTCATGCGATGCTTAATAATTAACATTGTATCCAGGCGTAAACCTTATGAGTTTAAGAAGTATTGCGTTCCTCAGAAATTATTAGATTGGTACTATCCAACTAAATAACAATTTCTGGATAACTGAATTACTTACCATTCATGATGAATGCCGCCGACGCGAAGTTGTAGTGGGTGACATTGTCGGCGACACTGCTCTCTGTGTTGACGTCAGGTGGAACGGCCACGAGTAGGGAATGTCCGAACAGGCAATCTGAAACACAAGCTGACCAGTCATTGTTTGCCAAGATACTTCGATGTGATGGCTAACAGGGTGCATTTAGCAACGTGCTTTGTAGATTTTGCCTGTAGAAGTAACCGATGAACTGTATAAGTAATCATTGGAATGCAACGCAATGCAGCACAGGTAACATCAAGAATATCGTTATTAGCTAACGGCATAATGTAAAATAAAGATGTATCGATACACACATATATGCGTGCGTATCAATTGACTTAATTCACCGGTGTTGTTACGTAAACACGATGTGTTCTCATCATCAGAATACATACATTGTGACTGTATTTATACTGTTGTCACCTACCCCCAACTTACTTACAATTTAATATAAACGGGCGGTCATCTTGTCTTTATTTCGAACGACGTGTACCATTGTAGTGTTACGAAGCAGGTATACTTCACCCACAACGCCTTACTGCCTACCTTGATTAAGTCATATTGACAGTCCTGTGTATTTATGTAGCATATATAATCTATTTTAGGAGAGCAGAACATTGAAGAAAAACTTTATGAAAACGTGCAGGAAGCGTGCGTTGTGCAAACACGTGTGGGTGGACAGCACTGGTGCTGAAAGAGACAGGTGAAGCTACAGGTAGCGGACAACAATTGGGTCAGAATAGTCATAGAGCATAATGAGGTGTCTTATGATCTGATCTTTGCGTGCCGCGTACGCATAGGTGATTATAGTAAAATTACTCGTTGTCTTCAGTGCGATCGCATTGATGAAATTTGGTTTCGTATTGCGACGTTTGTTGCACAACCGTATTGAAACGGTCTGGCTATTACAGCCACGCGCTTGGTTTAACATCGTAATACTCCTGTATGTACTTTTACTGTACTGGATACTTATGGCAGTGTTTCGTGAAAGGAATGTTGTAGATGTACATTAATATCGGTGAAAAAATCTTGGCTATTCGATACAGTAGGCCAACTCTGTTTTATGTATACTTTTTCGAAACGCAATAACAAACGTTGTCATAGCAATACTAGTGTATAAGGCAAGGCATTGTCGATGTTTTAGTAGTTATTTTATGTCAGAATCAACCATGCATTCTCGTCTTTAATACCATATTTAGAACAAGAAGTGTTTCCCCTATAAACCAAAGGCTTCACATACATCTGGCCCGTCTCATAATCACGCTAAACATTAACCGATCAATAGTGATGCACTTATGTGCGCAGGTCACGGGAAAGACCTTTATATCGATGCATTTTAATTACACGTGCCGAGTACAAATATCCTAACTGACGCATTTACTTCTTCGTGTAATGGAAAGTGCAAAATCGTGTTTCCGGGCGTTCGTTGGAGGTCAATCACAAATATCAGCATTAGCATATAGCCACGTGTGCATGCTAGTTCGTAAACACTTAGACATGCACAACTACACAACGCAACATGCGCTTACTTGCGTACATGCAAACGGACGCGCGCACCTGCATGCATGCTCGCAGAAACCCGCACCTACCGCACCCACACATGCGTGCTCACGCACATATAAATATACATGCGCGCATAAAAACACGCACGCACATACGCACCAATATGCACTGGGAATTTGTACGCGTAGGTGCGCCCATAACATACTCGCATTCTAGGCAGGGTTGGGTTCAAATACACATTTTTAATCAAATACAAATGCAACTCGGCCAAATCAAATTCAAATACAAATACATTCCTTTTCTAGATTTCAATTCAAATGCAAATACAACAACATCACAATTCAAATACAAATACACTGCCATTTTGTATTCAAATATATTGCCATTTTTTAAAGTTGATTTAAATATGATTCAAATACTGGCCCGTGTTTCCATTATAGTTCAAGTGTATCATAGTGGGTAGAATTTTGTCTTTGGCTTGATTGACTGCAGTAGGTTTACTAGACTGTCCTTATATATATACTACTGTACCAACTAGTAGGTTGCTCTTCCCCATGCACTGGAGGAAACCTGGGTTCCTTTGTTTTAGCCCAGGTTGATTACACAGCAGAATGCTTTGATGCACACTCCCTGTGAATGCCTGCCTTTGTGGCTATAGATAAGCTTCACTGGCTTCCCATTCATTCATTGACGCTAATGTTTGACAAGCTTCACTGTAGACCACTCTTGACCAGGTGTGAACAAATTCTGTCTTGACTCCTAAAGCCAGTTTATGTCAGGCAATGCTATACTTTTTGTTGATAATTTTTATATGTATTTGATTGTCGTTGCAAATACTTTTCAAATACTGACCAAATATCAAATACAAATACATACCTTTTTATGATTTTCAATTGAAATACAAATACACAAAATTTCTGTATTCAAACACATGCACACAAATGCAAACACGTATTTGAACCCAACCCTGAATTTCCAGGTGTATATAAAATTTCCACAAAGCCACGCCCACCGAAATAACGAACTGCTGTATGAACCATGCTCCCATCCTTCCTTCTCATATCCAATAGGAAGTGTAGAATTCAACTCTGCCCTAAATCTGGAACATTTCCACGTGAATCTCCAACAACTTCCCTCCGGTCTTACGATACGACAATAGAGAGACATATATATTTTTGTCACAAATCGCACAAGCAAATCACTTGTGCTACGAGCCTGCAACGTATCCGGTGGTACCCGTGTGGAATTCTTCCCACGTACGTCTCCTGGGAAATCCCATGATCATGCGATGTCAGTCGGTGCATGTACAGTGCACGTGTGTTTGTTTGTTGTTGTTGTTGTTGTTGTTGAATAAAACACTCATTAATCCTTTCTAACTAAACAACACGTTTTAGAGTGATCAACAATCGTGTAGAGAGACACTCGACTTACCTGTGTAAACAGCTGTTGCCAACCTACTCCAATATGCAACAACACACCATGCCGTGACCAGTATGGCATTACGCGCCATGACAAAACTGGTCGATCGTGTTGAAATCGTACTACGAACAAACAACACTTAGAAATACTCCATCGGCAGGACTGTAACGCTTAGTAGGAAGGGCCCACTTCAAGAGACTGTGAGGTTGCATCACGAAAGCCTTCCGGCGAGTAATGAGCTAGCCCAATAGGTCGCTATTCCGTCACGTGTGCGACGCAACCATCGACCAACAGGCGTAGGCGATGAATATAATCAAGATATGGTTCGTTACTCGTAATCTACCGTGTGGCATAGCCTTTTCAGCTCGCATCAGGCTGGCCGATGCGGAACAGTAATACGAGGCGCCCAATTAGTGCAACACCGGGAGCAGGTAAGGTACAATGCGGCTATCCTCCTACAACATACGGAAGTTGAATTAATCATTGTATCGACGCTTCGTTTGCCAGAGCGTGACGTCAGAGGATAGGCTAACGTGTAACATGGTGAAGATAGGATGTCTCAACTGTGCCATATCAGACTGTATGAAGATCTCGTATCCGCTTTCAGCAGCCATACAGCCTTGCAACCCCCACCAGCTAGCGGCTGTGTAATATATACTTATTATATATATATATAATGAAACATTTAATAATGAAAAATGTAATATGTAAAATACGAGATATCCGATGGTCATCGCGCATGACCACTTGGGAAACGACGTATCGGACGAGAGACAAATGGAGAGATAAAGTAGACAATTACTAATACGGCATTATCTGAAACAGGATTATCATAATCGTCATCGTCATCGTAATCGTCGCCGTCGCCGTCGCCGTCGCCGTCGCCGTCGCCGTCGCCGTCGCCGTCGCCGTCGCCGTCGCCGTCGCCGTCGCAGGCGCCGTCGCCGTCGCCGCCACAGCTACCATCATCACCATCACCATTAACATCATCATCATGTAGATATGTTTTATTCTGTGGCGCAAAGTTATAAGAAAACTGTTAATCTACCAGTTTACACAACTTCTATTACGGAGTCACTTTTAAGAGATTGCAGAATCAAGTTATGTTGACTTTCGCGGAATGGGATAACTCAACATAATTCCAGTTTGAAAGTGTTCCCCAACTACCTCCTACGGGTCATACATGTCAAATAGAAACATGATACTATGATATTCTCTAGAATTCTATAATCACTTTTGTGATATGATTCAAGACCACTACCAAGAAGGCATAGAAAAGGAACTGATGTGTAATATCTCATTTTTCTTCGGTCTGTGCTGAAGCTTGAGTGAGCGGAATCCGTATGGGTTCGTGGTTAAAACAAACTGAACATGAAGGATTTCCGAGTTAAGCTTGGTTAATGGCTTTGTCTGTTTCCGTCTGTTTTCGCATTGAGTAGGACTGCAGTGTTCTCGACATATTTCAGTAGTCTCTGTGAAGGTGTGGCATTACTGCTCAGTGTATTATCAAGATGAATAATAACAGTGATTATTTCGTTTTCCAATAATAGTGACCACCTTGTTGTAGGATTCTATTACTCGTCATTTTGTCAGCATCCTAGTTCATTTTCCAGCCTGTTGTTCCCGTGAATATATAATTTTATAAACTTCTTTATCCGATCAGAGTTGTTCAGTCCATTTTGCGATGGACCATATATCTGCTCCACATAACCTATACTATCAATGTTCTTATACTCGTCTTTCAAACTCAGTGAAGGTTATTCATTCTTTCCATGAACGTAGATATTGGATGTCTGCTACTCTCTTGAGTGTTTCTTGACAAGAGATATTAGCAGTCCTTACTACTTCCCTTTCATCTTTTCTGTTGATGATCTAATTTATTTTGTCACACTGGTTTCTAGTCCAACAATTTCTGCACTGTTCTCGGCATGTTTCAGTAGTCTCTGTGAGGAGTGGTGTTACTACTGATCAGGATTGTATTATCAGTAAACGCCGGATCTGTGGAAACCGCATGCTGTTCTTTTCTGATGGTAAAATGAAGATCAAATGTTTCTGTCGATTGTGTCATGACGTTGTCCAGTATTGTAATAAAGTTGTTCGGAGCTAATGTGTTACCCTACATGTCAGCAGCTTTAATCTGTCAAAGTACGTGTTTCTCCTTTAGGTGAAATAACGGATGTTGTAGTGTTGTTATACAGGACTACACTATCATTCATATTCTTCTTCGGCGTTCCATAGGCAAGTACTATTTTGAACATGTGACCATGGTGAACATAATCAAATGGCAGAGGATAAAGCCAGACAAGCATGGTGATAATGGTGATGGTGTTTCACAATGGAGCAGTCGGCCTACGCTGCCTTGACGTTAAGGACACACAACACATTGACACCTTGTCAGATAAAATCAAAACCCAATACAACACAGGTGCATGCACCGAATCACTGTGGCCAACCTTCAAGAATACCTTAACATAATCTACTGACAAAAACATCCCATCAAAACTGAGCTCCAGCCGATGCAACCTCCCATGGTTAAATGGGAAGCTGCATCGACTAGACTACTAAAGCAAAAGAGAAGACTCTATAAAAAATCTAAGAAAACAGTCAACTGAACAAACTACAAATTCATTCAAAAACATGTAGGAGAAGTATGCGTAATTCCGAATGGGAATACATTAACAATACCACAACCCAAGGACTCCAGAGAAACAACACAAAGCCCTTCTAGAAATACATTAGAAGCAGAAACAAGACAACATTGGAGTAGCCCCTGAAAAAGAATGGTTCACTGGTGTGTGACAGCAAGGAGAAGGCCGAGATCCTCCTGGACCATATCCACAGTGTCTTCACCGGAGATGGTGGATCTGCCCCTCCACACATTGACCTTCCACAACACCCAACAAGTGATATTAATTACCACAGCCGATGTATGTAAATTACTCAAATCCATCAATTCCCACAAAGTATGTTGGCCTGACCAAATCCCCAACGTCGTTTTGAAAACCTGTGCTGACACCCTAGTCCCAGCACTTCCGGACATCTTCCAACTATCATTGGACATATCCGTCTTACCCTCAGACTGGCACACTGCAAAGGTGTCGGCAGTCTTCACAAAATGAGATGAACACCTACCAGAAAAACTATTGTCCCATCTCCTTTAAATCTGTTCCATGTAACATCTTTGAACACATCATCTACCGCCACCTTATGACTTACCTTAAAAAGCACAACATCATAACAGACCCCAACCACGGCTTCAGAGCAGGGTTCTCCTGTGAAACACAACTTCTAGCCACCATGCATGACCTTTTCTCTTCCTTCGACACCGGAACCCAGAGAGACATAGCAGTATTGGGTTTTAGCAACGCATTTGACACCGTCACCGGTTCAAAACTCCTAAAAAACATTATCCCATTATGGAATTGGAGGCACAATTCTCGAATGGCTAAAAAAATTCCTGACTGGAAGAACAATGAGAAAGCGTTCGCGATGGTAACATTTCGAAAGAAATACTCGTTGATTCTGGCGTCCCACAAGGCACAGTCATAGGCCCTTTGCTCTTCCTGTGTCACATCAAGGACTTACCAACATCCGTCATGTCCCATTGTTTGCATATTGCCTATTATATAGGGAAATATATACACTCAATGACCATATTGTGCTACAGAATGACTTAACACAACTTGGGAAGTGGGCCAATACCTGGGGGATGAATTTCAATACAAGTAAATGCCATATCCTCAGCATAAACAACAAAACACGTTTCTTCTATAGCCTAAATAATGAAACCCTGGAATATGTACCTACTAACATTTACTTATAATAGGGAGCCACAGTGTGGGATCCATACCATTGGGGAACATAGATAAATGAGAAAGAATCCAACACCGTGCAACTCGTTTCATCACTGGAGACTACCGCTCTAGACCCCCAAGATCTACCACAACCATGCTCACCAACCTCACCCGCGGCACATTAAAACATAGACGACGAGACCGAAGACTAAAATAGATGTACCAAACTGTTAAGGTGTCTATCCCAGTCCTCCCCACTGAAACATTCTTTCGGGCCTACCCCCAAAAATACTTATTCAGCCTAAGCCCTTCCCTGACAATGTATCCTCAAATTTTGTACAACAACTAACATCCAACAACACCAGGTGCATCACAGTACCTACAGCCCACACTGAACAATTTAAGAATTGTTTTTTGTAAAAACAATAGTTGACTGGAACCAACCTGACGAGTCGCAGGTCCAAGCTGAAACCATAACTGATTTCTGCGGCTCAAGCACTCAGTAACATGCGCAGACCTCCCTCCGTCGTTTATAATAGCCATTATTTGCTCATTTCGACGTACCACATTCAGATTCAGATTCAGATCCAAGAACAATTCTCTCAATATCGTCAGAGTAATTTGTGGATGGCAACTTTTCGTTCATTCGTTCGTTCGTTTGTTTCATACTTAATATCACTATATAATGTGATAGCGCCGAATTTCTGGTGTTGTCACGTAGATTGTTATTTTTGGTGCGCACGCATGAGGCGACATTGCCTTTTCGAATTATATTTAAAATCCATGTAAATAGTGAATTACTTAAAGGTCTGATTACAATAATTCGCTGTCCATAAACAGTACGTATTGGGACTCTGAGATTAGTTTGCTGCCCAGCCCCCAGTTGCTGCTTGATAGCTTCGATTGAAGTGATATCTGGTCAGAGGGATGGTATTCCGAAGATGTAGAGCTGACGGGAAACATGAATGGAGATATGTGTCAATTTTGGAGTGTGCGGTCGTGAGTCCTCATGTTGTATACCCGTGTATCTGATCAATTGCATTGGGAAGCGTGGTGACAACAAGGCAATTTATGACAATGTGCATCATACAGACCTTTTCTAATTTGCTTCTGCATTCAAGCTTTGGAACGTCAAGTCTGGCAACGAGAACAGAGGCTCTTGTCGTTGTTCTAACGTCACGGATAATTCGCCTGGCGGCTCTCCTTTGTACCACAAACACATAGGCCTATGCTTGAGCTTCCTCTACACATAAACCTGATAATTAATATAAAGCAGTGATGACATATGACGGCGTCGAACAATGACACATAAGGGCAAGCATATGTTTCACCAAACTTTCATTTCGGCGACGTTATGCAGCCGAGCGTGAGTCGGTTAAGCGAGACTAGGGTTCGTGCCGAACTGTTCTTTCCATTATATCGACGATTCTAGATCTAGTTGCGTTATGTTTCCAGTATCGCCGTCTGCCGGATAAATTTGAAATTCGTAGCATGACTTTCAGTTTCTGTATTATTAGAAATAGGACCATGTGGACAAAACTAGAGTTGGATGAGTCACATGATATATGCCACAGGTGTATGTGTGCTGTCAGAAACATAACCGCTGGCTAGGTGATTTCATGTATTTCTTATTTGTAATAAATACTACATTATTCATCAACAATGTTGTTATGCCAATATATTAGTTTGTTATTATTATGTATAATATATATATATATATATATA
Source organism: Ridgeia piscesae (assembly GCA_025642075.2). Taxonomy (NCBI): domain Eukaryota; kingdom Metazoa; phylum Annelida; class Polychaeta; order Sabellida; family Siboglinidae; genus Ridgeia; species Ridgeia piscesae. The sequence goes on along the minus strand of JAODUO010000063.1, from coordinate 325,884 downwards.
TATATATATATATATATATATATATATATATATATATATATAGATATTGCTCTTTAATTTCCTATTAGCGGGACATCATTGTTAGGGCCAGATTCCATTAGACAGCATCCATAAATAAATAATCTCAATTAAGGAACCTGCGTAGATCCTCGTATTTTGTTTCCCTCTGTACCACATGAGCGGTTATCCATAGAGTACGCTCAGAGCTATTAGATAGGAGCTGGGGCACTCCCCCCCCCCACCCCCAGCGATCGGACCAAACACGCATAGATCTCACTCAATCTCGGACGTCTCGTCGTTTATTACGGTATCTGTTTTAAGTTGTTATCTCATCCGTGTGAGGGCGCTGTGTTTTGAAAAGCTCAGATGTATTAGCTCTGGTATGTCATGCGCTTTGGTCAATTCGGTCTCTGGATCAACATACCGATACACAAAACGTATCTGATGGATTGATGGCAAAGTATTACGTAACTATTAAACATAAATGCGTGTTAGCTCGCTTTTAGAGTGGTAGTAGTTTTTACTAAGTCACTTGGAATCACAAGTGCATTTTACTGTTTTTGAGCACAGCAGTACAAAACTGAATTATTGCAATATCAAGGGTAATAGTTAGTACCCGTTGCCTTATATTACGTCAATACCCCAATTATGACATACGACCTCTTCAATCACGCCTACTTCCTTTAATTATTCCTTCATCCAGAAGTTTGTGTTTACGTCCCGACATGTATAACTTACCATACTTCTTTCCACTTTTGTTTTGAGGATACTAGCTTTTTCATTACTTCTTGGGTAAGTGTGCATGTATTCGCATAACATTTAAGTCATTTCATGAATTAGTCATCAGTGAATTGGTCTAAAAACGAGCTGTATTATTGTTGTATTAAATACATGTGTTCGTTCATTTACTTGTGCATATCGTCTCAAATGGACGAGAGAAACTAGATGACGTGTCCATAATACGTAAGTGAAGTCTCTTAAAACGTTGGTATTTTTTATTATACATGTTAAAGTTGCGATACGTTAAAAAGAGGGTAGACAGTGCTGAAGAAATCACAAATTCTTGAGACGTACTATACGCATGACCCCAAAGGGTATAGTCCCCATGCATCATTCTGCAGGACACCTACCTATTGTCAAGCATACGTATTCCAAATAGCAGCACATTTTACAGTTTGCATTATTGGTCACACCCATTTTCCTTTGAAATCCTTTGCATTGCTGGTCATCCAATAAACAAATATTTCTATCGATGGTTTTGTTGCTTCTACCATCCTCATCGCTGCGTAGGAGTAGTAGTAGTAGTAGTAGTAGTAGGTAGTAGTAGTAGTAGTAGTAGTAGTAGTAGTAGTAGTAGTAGTAGTAGTAGTAGTAGTAGTAGTAGTAGTAGTAGTAGTAGTAGTAGTAGTAGTAGTAGTAGTAGTAGTAGTAGTAGTAGTAGTAGTAGTAGTAGTAGTAGTAGTAGTAGTAGTAGTAGTAGTGTTAATAGTGACAATGGTTGTGGTGGTGATGGTAGAACTACTGTAATTGTAGCTTTACAGCAAAGGTTCTCTCTTGAGTGAATATTCCTTTTATTGTTGCAATCATTTAGACCGACATGCATTTCTGTCATCGTTTTCGAAATCTTCGTTTCCATGCTAGTCCGGTACGTTTCAGAGTCATTAGCTACCAACGTTAGACACGATCGCCAGATGACTGTGTTCTCGGGAACAATCTGGCAGCGCAGAAGGTCTGTGCCGTAGTCTTTGAAATATATTATCTTAGGTATTTGTGAATTTACAAGTAGGTTTCGTCACGTCCACGTTGAATATCATCCGGTGTCTTGAACTTTCGAAATAACCGCCGAACGAGCTTCAAATTGAACCGGACTTCGTACATAAGAAATAGAACGGAGAACACAACGCCTGCCACTAGGAACACGAATGCACCCAACATGTCCTGGACATTTGCAGGGTCGGGGACCGATGTTTGTTGCTCGCTGACGGAGCTACACACATCACGCGGATAGTATTCGTCTCTCCATCGCTCTACTAAGCCAGTCTCCAACAAACCGGTGATTCTGAAAGAAAATCCGGTAATATCAGCTAGTACAGTTTGTCAATCCAGAAGTTCATAAATGAAGTTATATCGAGTACAAAAGGCTATAAACCATATATCGATACGCTGGTGGGTGTGTAAATATATTTTAGTATTACACTCATTAATGATGGTTTTATGATTAATTGTTTCAGCTGTGAAATTATTGTAAGCAAGAAATCATCTTGCGTCTGTCCGACTCAATAAATAATGGATAACGAGACAATTTGTATGATAATCAGATAAGGATAATCAGATACAATAACAACACCTGAATCATGGAGTCATTTCTGCCTAGTGATATCACACTTAGCCATTCAAAGCGAGCAGATAAATTGTGCTTGTATCATAGAACACAAAATCGAAAGTATTGCTAATTTCCATAAGTATCCACACAGAACGATTTGAAAACACGGAAAGATAAGAGATAAGTAAATATAGACATATACACAAATCATGTTAACTAAGCAATAAAGAAGAAAGGCTTTGGTTGAATATGATAACTACGAATTACTTTTTTTATTATTGTATATACATTTTTTTGAAAATTTACTTTAATTTACCCTGATAATGATGTCCCCGTTTTTATTAATTCTATAAAGAATAGTAATTATGCTATTTAAAAAATCTAATATGTCGCTTTATTAACGTTGATAGTATTGCTGCAGCATGATAGTTTATATGTGTTTGATTAACACAATGATGTATAGGCGCCATGAGCGCCACCACATGGGGGATACCGGCACTATACAAATTGACATTATTATTACTTACATCTTGTTGAATGCAGGAAGATACGGCGATTTCTCCGGCATGACAAAGGCAAAGGAAGACGGGAAGAATGTCTCCTTGGCGACTGCAAACTCACAGTCGTCGTAGATGAGAGGCGCCACTCCGGTCATCTCACCCAGGTAGATGTAATTGCCCTTCTTCACCCTTTCAATTCCCTCATCATGACTCTTCACATTATTTTCCTCATATTTCACGCTGCGTTGCCACATTTTCTGGTAGACGTCAAATGGGGACTTCTACAACGTGACGGTCATTCCCTCAGTGATAAAGTTATACCCAAATATTCGAACACACTTTCATATATACATGAATACATACATACATACATACATACATACATACATACATACATACATACATACATACATACATACATACATACATACATACATACATACATACATACATACATACATACATACATACATACATACATACATACATACATACATACATACATACAACATGCATGCATGCATGCATGCATGCATGCATGCATGCATACATACATACATACATACATACATACATACATACATACATACATACATACATACATACATACACACATACACACATACACACATACACACATACACACATACACACATACACACATACACACATACACACATACACACATACACACATACACACATACACACATACACATATACACACATACACACATACACACATACACACATACACACATACACACATACACACATACACACATACACACATACACACATACACACATACACACATACACACATACACACATACACACATACGTACGTACGTAGATATATACATATATTTTTATACACACATATATACATACATACACACACACCCACACACCCACACACTCACACACCCACACACCCACACACCCACACACCCACACACCCACACACCCACGCACCCACACACCCACACACACTCACACCCACACACACCACATACACACCCAAACACACACAAACCCAAACACACACCTACCCATTCACATACGCACACGCACACGCACACGCACACGCACACGCACACGCACACGCACACGCACACGCACACGCACACGCACACGCACACGCACACGCACAACACACACACACACACACACACACACACAAACACAAACACATACACACACACACACACACATATACATATACATATACATATACATATACATATACATATACATATACATATACATATACATATACATATACATATACATATACATATACATATACATATACATATACATATACACACACACATACCACACACACACACACACACACACACACACACACACACACACACACACACACACACACACACACAGAACCAACCCACCCCCACCCCACACCCACACCCACACCCACACCCACACCCACACCCACACTCCCACACACTCACATACCACACACACACCACACACACACGCACGCACACACACACACACACACACACACACACACACACACACACACACACACACACACACACACACAGAAACCCAAACCCACACCCACACCCACACCCACACCCACACCCACACCCACACCCACACCCACACCCACACTCCCACACTCCCACACTCCCACACACTCACACCACACACACACACACACACACACACGCACGCACGCACGCACGCACACACACACACACACACACACACACACACACACACACACACACACACACACACACACACACACACACACTCATATGCACACAAACAAACATAAACCTATAAGATATCATATAGCATACCTCAATGAGTGTATAGATAGCAGCACCTGCCATTCCGCCATATTTGTACGTCGACTGCTCTACTAGGTCGTTCAGACTCTGTACAGGATAAAACGTCTTGGGGACAGCGAGGGCTGCGATGAGATTGCCGGTATACGTTGCCGCAACAACAATAGCGAAGAACCACCAGAAGCCAACTATGATTCGTGTTGCGTCTAGTCGCGGGGTCCACCGTGAACCTGCAACGTGAATGACCGGTCTAATTACATAACGATATTGGGCTTTTTATTGTCATCAGTTGCTGATTCGTCACACACCATATCCTGCTTATACGACATTGTATATTTTATCATTACAACGTCTTTCCGTGATTGTGATTTATGAGCTGCACTGTTAGATTACGAACCTTTTATTTGGTCACACATTCGCTATCTATCTGTAAAATTCGTCATGTAAAATTGTTGCCCGTTTGACTTACTGATCGAATGTTTCAATGAATCACTGACGCTATCGCGCTTTCACGCTCTGGTGCATCTATCACCCTCTGTCACTTTTTATTGTTTCGCTCTTTCTCCCTTCCCTCTGTTCAGATCTGTGTCAACTCCTATCTCCGATGATTTACTCTTTGTTCTGCTCATATCTGTCTTTTCATTAACGATATCGTGTGCGTGTGCGCGCGTGTGTTCGTGTGTGCGTGCGTGTGTGTAAGTATACAAAGACTACTAATAATTATATTGCGCTAGCATTTATTAAAAAACCACGTGAATTAATATTGCTAATTTTATATGAACTTGATTTGTTTAATTACAAGCGATTAATAATTAAATATTATGTACAAACGCGTGACCTTGTTGAAAGACTGCTCCGAAGATTAACCAGAAACAGGGTCCAAAGAATTGCCGAAGTCTGGTCGTTTGTTCTGGCTTAGTGAGGACACTCTCCGCATAGGACACCATCGCTGTGATGACAGTCGCTAGCGGCACAGACGCCAGCAGGCACAGCCAGACGTCTTGACGGAAAGGGCCCAGGTATAAAAGTAGTGCGTCCTGTGATGGCTTCTTCATGACGATCAGCGCAGACTCGTGCCAGAACGGTGCCGTGTAGTCAACCACTGTATCACGTATGTTGGTGATTGTAAATTTTCCCAGCGCCCAGTCGACCTCCTGAAATGCAACCTTCATGCTCATCGTTCCAGGAAGTCGGTGCGGAGCACATTATAACATATATGGAGATATCGTTGTGAACCGGATATCCTTGTTAATGCGAATAATGAGTTTGACTGAGAGAGAAAGAAGATTGAACCAGGTCCGTCACTGATTAAGCATCTGATGTAGTGCATGTTGAACCGAGCAGCGGTCTAATGACCATATCGCGACGAACATGATCAGTTCATTATGATTGAGAACGAGATTCATGGACACGTTGGTTCAGAGATGACAATAGGCACACGACGTGCTATTATCCCAGTGCCTGGGAGATTAACTCGCACGATATTGACAGCACACATGATATATTTGCATGACGGTCATAACAAGGAAGTCGCTCACCCCTCGCTTTACCATTCCCACCATGCCGTTCCACAAACCATTGTCTTCGGGAGATCCCCATTTCTTGTCAGGCGGCTCAACGAGGCGGTATCTGCATTGGTGTAAAACAGTAGAGATAGAGACTGTCGACGCATGGAACAACAGCAGTAAGAACAACAACAGCTTGCTTCGTGTTGTAGTCTTCTCATGTCGATGTTGCATTACGCAATTGGCTACTACTAATAATACTAATAATCCTAGTCATACTAATGATAATACTAATACCAATACTACTACTACTACTACTACTACTACTACTACTACTACTACTACTACTACTACTACTACTACTACTACTACTACTACTACTGCCACTACTTCTACTATTATTACTACTTCTACTACTACTACTACTACTACTACTACAATAGCTGCTACTGCAACAACAAAAACAACTACTACTATTTTGACCACCACTACTACCACTACTACTACTATTATTACTACTTCTACTACAACAACAACAACTACTACTACTACTACTACTACTACTATCACTACTACCACTACTACTACTACTATTACTACTTCTACTACAACTACTACTACTATGACCACCACTACTACTACAACAACAACTACTACTACTACTACTACTACTACTACTATCACTACTACCACTACTACTACTACTACCACTACCACTACCACTACCACCACCACTACCACTACCACTACTACTACTACTACTACTAGTAATAATAATAATAATAATAATAATAATAATAATAATAATAATAATATGATAACGTTTATTGCGCCTATAGTTTTGGAAACCGTTCTCAGAGCCAATAAATGTTATAATGTATTAACATACGTAAAATTGAGCGACGCAGCCAGTGAGTTCAGTATCTCTATGCAAATGCCTGACCACACTGCCTTGACGTGGTCAGTTGTCTTCATGTGGAAAACTCGCAGCTAAAAAAAAAAACACGCGAATATATACAATAACGAACATAAATAAATTACTATGATTTTCTATACCGGCAACACAGCAGTAATGACAAACATTCTGCTTAATCGACTAAGCAATCAGTAATGTACAGTATATATACAACATACATTGAGCAAACACCATGCGGGATAACTTGTTATAATATATTAATCATATATTATTATTATTATATATATATATATATATATATATATATATATATATATATAAGTCTAATTGTATCAATATTGACGAAAATAGATAAATATGCAGTAAACGTCTCGGATAAAAGTGACTACATATATATATATATATATATATATATATATATATATATATATATATATATAGTCACTTTTGTTATCCGAGACGGTTTACTGCATATTTATCTATTTTCGTCAATATTGACACAATTATAGCTTTAATAATTCATCTCCCTGTTTAGCCATCCCCTGTTGACAATTAATTGACAATAGCTTGACATGGATGAAAAAGGAAAATCGCAGCCAACTCGTCCGTTGCAATATACTTACTGGTAAAGTGACGATGGTAAACGTTTTGTCTTTGAATTTGGACAGTGTCCAGATGTCCAGAAGTGGGTGTGTGAAGCCGCTGTCAGGATGCCACATTGTCACCCGCTCCAGTTGATCCGAGGCAAGAGACATGATCCACAAGGAAAAGTTTGGCTTTGATATCCCTGCTTGTTGCTGAAGCATACATAATAGAACTATTTGAGTTATATTTTACAATAGAATTGCACTACTAAAGGTTTGCTAGTACTGTATTCTTATTCGTCTTGTTATTATTATGGAATTGGCTTCCTGCCAGTGTTAAATTAGAAGGAAATATAGTTTCATTCCACCGGCGTCTAAAATCTTATCTCTTTAAAGCTACCTATCCTCTCTAGATTCCTAGCACCTTCACCCATCGACGACTCGCGCATTGTTATCTGATTATGAGACAGCTTAGTCCACTGAGCTCAAATTTCGAGGATATTTGCACAAAAGAAGTCATTATTATTATTATTATTATTATTATTATTATTATTATTATTATTATTATTATTATTATTGTTATTATTATTATTATTATTATTATTATTAGTAGTAGTAGTAGTAGTAGTAGTAGTAGTAGTAGTACTACTACTACTACTAGTAGTAGTTGTTGTAGTAGTAGTAGTTGTTGTAGTAGCAGTAATAGTAGTAGTAGTAATAGTAGTAGTAGTAGTAGTAATATTAGTAGGCCCTAGTAGTAGTAGTAGTAGTAGTAGTATACTACTACTACTACTAGTAGTAGTAGTTGTAGTAGTAGTAGTTGTTGTAGTAGCAGTAATAGTAGTAGTAGTAATAGTAGTAGTGGTAGCAGTAGTAATAGTGGTGGTGTTAATAGTGACAATAGTAGTAGTAGTAGTAGTAGTAGTAGTAGTAGTAGTAGTAGTAGTAGTAGTAGTAGTAGTAGTAGTAGTAGTAGTAGTAGTAGTAGTAGTAGTAGTAGTAGTAGTAGTAGTATTTTTTTGCAGAGATAGCAACAATAGCAGAAGTATTAGTTACAGTGCATCAGTAGCATACGTAACATTGACATCGCCAATAGTAGTAGCAGCAGCAAAAATAGCAAAGGTAGCAGCAGTACAAGTACTTAGTGTATACAAGTACTTAGTGCTAGAAGTACTTGGTGTCTACCACGCAACACAGTTGCGAATTCCTATAAAAACGCCACATGGACATCAGTTACGGGAGGATGTCACCTCGACTTACATCGTACAGACATCTCATGGAAGACTGCGCCGTCTCACGCCGCAATAGGATCACCTTCTCACCGGGCAGGATTATGTCTCTCCATGTCCCGATTTCGTTGACGAGTAAGAACCAACTCCAGTTTGTCATTGTCAAGTTGTAATGTCGACCCTAATGGAAAAACGAATTTGATCACCAATATCTAGGAACTGTTATGAGACACCTTAATAAAAAGCATTACTACCTCTCTGATAATTTTATTTATGTTGTATTATAACGTTTAAGGTGTTTATTAAAACATATTTCTAAAACAATTCGATATCCTTAATTCAGCGTTTCGTTTGTGTTTTGAACTAAATATTGTTCAATTATCTTTCCCTGAATCAATGGGGTTCCACAAATCCACGTTAGCCGCTAGAGGCGCCAATACGCAACTACACCCTAGTTGCGTATCAGCGCCTCTAGCGACTAACGTGGATTTGTTTGTATATTTTGCTGAACGTTTGTTTAAATCATAAACGTATGTGTGGTCTATAGACAGAACATCCAAAACAACGCCACCTTGGCACTGAATTCAATCGAACGTTCCGCGACGTTTCATCGACTGTAAATGTACATTAATGTAGACATTATGTTTTCATATTGGTGGACATGTTATACGATATCAATATTTAACTATGTGTGAAGACGTAGCAGTCTCGTGTGAGGTGTACTGCGAGTTGTAGATGATTTTAAACATCCTTTCCGGCATTGAGCCAGCACACCTGTCGTCGGGCCACCAGTCGACGTTCCATCGGCTGTAAATGTTCATTAATGTACATAGTAGATCTTCACATTGACGGACATGTCAGACTGTATCCATATTTAGCTATGTGTGAGGCTTCGGAGTCATGCGAGTTCAACAGCTGATTGTAGTATGATTTAAACAAGCGTTCCGCAAAATGTTTCGCACAACGGTGCCGCATTTTACACACGCAAAGAACACGCAAAAGACGGCACAAAGACCCTAGTTGCGTCAAGACGCCCTCTGTCGAATCAGTTATTGTGGTACCTCATTAGGTAAGACATAAAAGGTTTTTAGGTTCAAGTGCAGAGTGTTTGTTGTGTTTCAGTGGGCCATGTCTAAGTAAACCTATATGTTATTACACATTCCATTAAAACCAATATTTTCAGCAAATATCTAGTCTACAGCAAATTACTCCTGCTATTGTTCGGAGGGAGACGAGAGGCAGCAGGTCCATAAAAACCTTTCATACATACCAAAGGTCCGCGATTTCCGATATCGCTCAAACAAATGCTACCAAACACGTATCATGCAATTCTTAATATCAACCTTTCTCTCACTAATACAAACGCGGTGATGACTTTCACTGTGAAAAATTCTTCTTTAGAATATATATATTTTGTTCGGTAGTAGAGATGTTCCTCTAAACAGCTTGGATTCTTCAAACGACTGCGACAATTTCGACATCGTCAGGTTAAACAGGAAATTAATTTGAAAAGAAGCATCGAAGTCAACAAATCGGTCATTGAAGGCAGTCAAAACTGTTCATGGAGCATTGATTAAGCACCAGGTTAACATTTACTATATGTGCATCGTCTTCCTTTCACAATTATCTGTTGTACTTGACAATAAAGATAATAACCCGTCGCTAATCAGCTCTCACAAGTATAATATATCGCCAGATCCGCTCAACCATTCGGCCATCGTACATTGCATGTATTGTGGTGGATCGAACATGACCATTTTAGATATCATGGACAGAATGTGACCATTCTAGATATCGTTGACTTATCTCCGGGCATTTTGAAATTGGCCAAGGTTTGCGGAACGTTACCAAAATTTATGCAGGGGCTATAGTTCGGAAACAATCCATGCTTCTCATAAATGACATATCAAAAATGCACATGCACACGCACACGCACATATACTTACTGGCACACACATCCATTCAAACATGACAAGCACGCACGCATCCACCCACGCACA
>JAODUO010000063.1:247500-312500 GCA_025642075.2 Ridgeia piscesae | reverse complement strand
GAGATGCTGATGACGTAGCACGGGATCAAGCCACACTCATGACGGCCTAATCACTAACTCGACTGTAACCTGTCTTCCAGTCATTATGCATTCGGTTACGTTGATTACGATGTCTGATATTCATTTCCTATTCCACGTAAATCTCGTTTCACACATCACGCAAGGAGATTGCACTGCACTCGGGCATGAGTGGAATTATACATTAATAATGCATAGACGGTCTTTGCATTACTCGCTATTTGTTCTGCCTGTCAATGTTTATTTTTAAACTAAACAATATTGTTGGCCATAACATAGTCAGGGGTATTGACGTTACATGATATGTAAAATGCAATCAAATTTAATTTATCAACATCAAATCACTTGCACCCACACACGCACATATAGCCTTTGTAGACAACGTTTTAGGAGGAGTGCGAATGTTTAGTGTCAAGTCGCTGCATGGCTCTGACTTCAGCGGCATATTTGATATCAGTGCGGACATAAACGTCTTCTTTTTACATTGTTATCACATGTTTTATACTTACATTACTTCCTACTGTCGAAAACGCACATGTTAACAATTATAATTATATATATATATATATATATATATATATATATATATATATATATATATATATATATATATATATATATACAACATATGCGCACGCACGCACGCACGCACGTCCACACGCACATGCACACTAACACATAAACACACACGCACACACACACACATACACACACACGCACGCACGCACGCACGCACGCGCGCGCGCGCAACACGCGCACGCGCACGCACGCACGCATTATATACAAATACCTTTTACATCAAAACACAACACAGTTAATATTAACAAGAACATGTTTAACTGACCAGTGTAGATGACCACAACGTTAGTAACAGACACATTTGTCGCTGTTTCCACCAGCAGCCGAGCCACATCGTCGGTGTCGAACGAATCACAAGACTCCGGCAGCAGGGACACTGGCTGTCTGCTGTAGACGAACGAGTTGACTTGAGGAAGACCGTGGCACGGCACTTCCATCACCGTCGCTCGGCTAACGTTCTGCGAGACGTATTTGTAGGCTGAAAAGTATGCATACACACAGACTATATGAAAGCTATGCTGTGCTGCGCTGTGCGTGCTGCGCTGCGCTGTGCTGTGCTGCGCTGCGCTGCGCTGCGCTGCGCTGCGCTGCGCTGCGCTGCGCTGCGCTGCGCTGCGCTGCGCTGCGCTGCGCTGCGCTGCGCTGCGCTGCGCTGCGCTGCGCTGCGCTGCGCTGCGCATAGCGCTGTGCTATGCTATGCTATGCTATGCTATGAACTATTATATATATATATATATATATATATATATATATATATATATATATATATATATATATATATATAGTTTAAAAGTCAATAAATAATATTAGAAAGGGAGAGAGGAGATGGATCGTCAACATGAAATGTAAGAATGCCGCTGTACAAAATAGTCGCTCTATGTCCATACATTTCAATATTTATTAGTACAGATTCTTATTAAAAATAATTAATGTTTTCAAAGTATGATGCACGCATAATATTACGTATGTAGCCATATCAAGATTCGTAGTTTGACTGTTTACATCAGGAATATGTTCAAATGATAAACGAAACATCCACTTTCCCAAAATCCATTATGTGCGACTTTACTTCAATAACATTCAACACAGCTGGGATACCGTTTTAAATTCTACATACAAACTGTCTTTCACCAAGACAGTTTGTACCATAGATGAATGTATCCTTTGTTCTTTGGTTAGGTGCCAAGCTGGCTACAGGCTGTACTGATCTCCAGACTGATTTTCCTGAATTGAGTTGTCGCATTTCTTCACAAAATCCTAGCAGTCATTAGCACTGTCTCTTCTAATGGCATCATATAGGCATTTTATTAACTGTGGATAGGAGTTTCTGTAATGATAAATATGCCCATGAGGGGTTCTTGCATGTAACCAAGAACAAAGTCAGCCTGTGATTAAGGCCAATTTGTCGCCGTCCCTTGCCGTGTAGGGTTAATGTTCCGCGTGGCAAAGTTATTAAATCTAGCTTAGCCAATTCATTCTATTAGCTCTCGGTTCCTAAGCGCGTGTCCTAGTTAATGCCCGCTCTCTTAAAAGATCGTGTCAAATATGAAGTCAAACACGGCGACAGGACTTGCATGTCGGCCTTGAAAGCAGGTGGCTGCACTAAATATCGCTCCGTTCTAAACATAATAATGCTATTGGAGTATTATCGACATTTCTTGCCCTAAGGCAACGATAGAAATACCTCTGTTTTTCGAGTAAATGTGACTCATCAAACATAATTGATTTCGCTGCATGAGCTACGTTAGATGTCAAGAGGTGTAGCTACGTGCAATAAGTAGGCAGTAATATGCCAATTACCATCCATGATAAATGTGGTAGACTTGAAGTCATAGATGGTGACGTTGTCGACAAACGAACTGGGAGCTTCGGATAATGGTGACACTGCAACTAGCAGCGAATTGTCGCCGAGACAATCTGTAACATAAACGAAAATTGCCTGGTTTTATACGAACACATTTAATTTGGCAAATCACGTATTAGTCAATCGCCTCACACACAATCGACTCACATACACACATACGCACACGCACACGCACACGCACACGCACACACTCACACACACACACACACACACACACACACACACACACACACACACACACACACACACACACACACACACACACACACACACATACACATACACATACACATACACATACACATACACATACACATACACATACACATACACATACACATACACATACACATACACATACACATACACATACACATACACATACACATACACATACACATACACATACACATACACATACACATACACATACACATACACATACACATACACATACACATACACATACACATACACATACACATACACATACACATACACATACACGCACACACACTCTCACACAGACACACACACTCTCACACAGACACACAGACACACAGACACATAGACACATACACACATACACACATACACACATACACACATACAGACATACACACATACACACATACACACATACACACATACACACGCACTTACGCACTTACGCACCTACGCACATACACACATACAAACATATACACATACACACATACATACATACACACACACACATACACACATACACACATACACACATACACACACACACACAAACACACATACACACATACACACATACACACATACACACATACACACATACACACATACACACATACACACATACACACATACACACATACACACATACACACATACACACATACACACATACACACATACACACATACACACATACACACATACACACATACACACATACACACATACACACATACACACATACACACATACACACATACACACATACACACATACACACATACACACATACACATATACACACACTCACATACACAATACACACACACACACACACACACACACACACACACACACACACACACACACACACACACACACACACACACACACACACACACACACACACACACACACACACACACACACACACACACACACACACACACACACACACACACACACACACACACACACACACACACACACACACACACACACACACACACACACACACACACACACACACACACACACACACACACACACACACACACACACACACACACACACACACACACACACACACACACACACACACACACACACATAGTTATATCCCTTAAACCCTTAAATCATAAATAAAATATGTTAAATGACACGCGAAAGGACACCATCCGATTAGTACGATAACAATTTCGCTATAGCGGAGACACTGGGGATCGAATGCACTCCTGCTTTTTCCTTACATATATGTAGTGTAGATATAATTCATTGGGTCATATAACTGATTGGTGGATTACGCAGTAATACATTTCGTTAGTATAATTTTCGAATCCGTATGTGCAGTGAACATTAATAAATTAACTAACGCCTGTGGCATCTAGTAGTATCATCGTATCAAATGTGGTAGAAGTAAACGAAGCCGATTACTGGAATGAGTAATTCGATATTATTATTATAGGCTGAGCCGACGTCAGCGAAGGGCACGGGAGCGTGCGAGGACTGCTGCGCGGCTGCGTGCACGTGTACGCGCGTATATTTGAAACAATGTGCGCACGCACGTCTCGTGTCGGTTTATCTATAGAGCCTGTAATTAGGTCACGATACATGGACTGGAGATGATTGGGGACGGGACACAAGAATAATATTCTAACGATGGATGACAGTTGTAGATTCCGCCTGATGAATACTAGGAAAATCAGGTCATAAATATCTTGTTATACCTTTCTTATCTTAAATGTCCGATTTAATATTGATTTTACCACACTATCGTAGACATATTGCGATTTACGTAGCACAAATAATATACACGATTTTAGGCCGTATGTGTCTTTTACGGGATTTGCATTTTGCTTTGCTGTACGTTGTGGTTTCGATAAGCACTTATATCTGACAAGTTGTCTGAATGCACATAATCATAACACATGTATAGGTTTGCCCCAAACAGGTTGTCCTGCGCGAAAACTGGCACTCTTCATTATTAGTCAAGATCGCCAAACACAAGTACTTGCCGCTAATTCCATGGCAACCACTATTATAATCGATTAAAATTCATGATTTCCGTCATCATTGTCACCGGCAAAGTGTTCCGTTGCTTCTGCTTGTAATAATCCTTCCGACAATATAACTGAAATACGCTGTATGGGAACAGTTCGTTTAATACAACGAAAAACACAACGAAGTCCTATATGTTAACATGGAATATGGACTTCCTGCTCCCAACTGCCCCCAGCCTCGCAAGACTTACACGCCCTATTGAATTTTGTTTGTATTTTTTTGTATCTGTATCATATTATATTTCAAGCAGGCTTCGGAGCTCACCATATCCTCTATAAATAATAATGATGTCATCAACATAATTTTAGATCATCACTATGCTATGTTCACTGTTGAATTACCCCATAATGTTGTGTTGATGACAATCACACATTGTGTCTGGATATATGTTCGCCAGAGGTTGTTATTTTTAGAAGGTCACGTCAATTGTAGTCTCCGACGCCATCGATTATTTACGACCTATTGTTTTGCTACTTCGTCATTGTATTTATTCGATTTCTGTTATATAAATATGCTATTTCTGACAAACCATATAGGCGCCTTATTTCAACGTAACTGCATGTTACGTACGACTTGATCACCTTTACGTGTGTATCAAACAAACACCCTGTTTATGCAGGGTTCTGCATATCGACTAATACCATTAACTCAACCACGTTCGTACCGATGGAAAAATCCCATTTAAACTGATAACATACACATCACCTCAGTGTGTAATATATTGCACCGATTGACTTCTACCGTGAAAAGGTGTGTTTTATTAATTACATTTGAACTGTGTGTAGCTAGCGTGATTGAATAAATCCTTCGTTGTAGCGGTGGTCAGTGTATCGTACAATCTGGAACATCGCTCAAACACAACATGCAGCTGCCTTTCCAATCTAGCCGACTGATAAGTTTTTATTCCTGGCATATTCAATAAAAATGGCCGGGATTTTGGACTTCTGAAAGACAAATTGTGGCCAATGAAGTGGGCATATCTGAGTAGTTAAGCAGATAACATGATTAGTCTACCAGCCGTCTGATAGCATGTCGTCACAGCAGTTACGTAATGTTCCCACAGTACATTGACAGTTAAACTCCGTTGCTTTTATGCTGCTAACGTACGATGATATCGGGTGACTCTTGTTCCTTTCTCGACGTAAATGTAGAATGTTGCGAATCCACAAAGCCTTGTTTGTCCGCTATGTGCCATGGGACAATGTTTGTCATCGTCATCAACTGCCAAATGTTATTTTACGCACATATTTTACGCCAAATGTTATTTTACGCACATACGAAAACACCAAATAATGATCTACGTCGATTATTCTTCGACGCTGTTATCATTTTATATGTTGTACCTTCGAATTAGGCTACAACAACCAACCGTGACAACAAATTGAATTCCTTACAACATAATACACATTTAATTCGACGGTATTTCCTCTAACTCTACTTGAAGAAGGCTATATACGCGTAGACTTACCTTTGTATTCGGTAGTTGCCAACAACGACGCAAAATACGTTGCCATAAGCACCAAAAGCACTCTCGTACACGCCATGGCGATAAACGACGATATGACAGTACATAAACCCTGACTGCGAGGTCCCTACCCAGTTATCGCGCGTACGGCATGCTCGTTTCCGCAGCAACGTTTGATTCATGGACGTAGTCCGGGCCGGTAATGAGCTGGCTGATCTGATCAATATTACACCTGAGCGCAAATGATGTTGTTCTCGATGAGCTGATAAACCGACACGATGACACTTTGGACTGTCGACGTTTAACTGTTGGTCAAGTAGCGTATTTGGCGTGGCGTACGTTTGGCCAAGTCCCAGTATGTAGTAGTTTTTGTTTGTTGGTATACTCGTGCTTAGCCAATTGTCACTATTGATTTTGTAATAACGATACTAGTGTAATAAACCAGGCCTATTATGCAATAACGACCCACATTATAATAAACCTAATAATCATCTTGAAAGTCATTTTTTTTACTTATGCCTGTTTGCTCGCTGGGAGCATAGGCCATCGACCAAGGAACGCCACCGTTTTCTGCCCGTGGCCTTCTTCTCCATTTCTCTCCTGGTGTATCCCATCTCCTTCGTTTCTTTTTCCGTGTCTCTTTGCCAGGTGTTTCGTGGCCTACCTCTTCGTCTCTTCCCTGGGGGGTTCCATGTGATGGTTTGACAGGTGATGGTGTTTGGTGGTTTCCTGAGTGTATGTCCTATCCACCTCCATTTTCTCTTCTTTATTTAATTTGCTATGGGTAGTTGCTTGGTCATTTTCCAGAGTGTAGCGTTGGATATGTAGTCTGTCCACTTCAGGTGTAGGATTCTACGCAGGCATTTGTTGATGAAGGTCTGTATTCTTTTTTATGTATTCTGTGTAGTTCGCCATGTCTCCGATCCATAGAATAAAACTGCCTTGACATTTGAATTGAATTGAATATTCTCAGTTTGGTGTTAGTTTTGATTTGTTTTGCGCTCCAAATTGTTCTCAACATGATGAATGCAACTCTTGCTTTCTGTATCCTTGCTTTGACGTCTTCTTGTGTGCCTCCATTTTTGTTGATTGTACTGCCCAGGTATGTGACTGAGTCTATCTTCTATCTCTTCCAGTGGCTCTCCGTTCATTGTAATGGGGTTGTTGTTCTTTGTGTTGGCTTTCATAATGTTGATGTTGAGTCCTAGCTGTGTTGACACTATGTTTAGCAGCTCTGTTTTTTCCTGCATTAGTTGATGGCTGTGTGAGAGAAGAGCGAGGTCATCCGCAAAGTCCAGGTCCTCCAACTGGCTCCATGATGTCCACTGGATCCCATTTCTTCTATTTTTTGTAGTCTTTTTCATGATCCAGTCTATGGAGAGCAGGAATAAGAATGGTGACAGAAGACATCCTTGCCATATATTCGTAACTATTTCTTATCAGAGATATAAGTTTATCTGGTATCCCGTAGTGCTGCAGAAGCTTCCACAGTGTATCTTTGTCGAAGCTGTCAAATGCCTTCTCGTAGTCTACAAAGTTTGTGTACAGGGGATGAGTCCCATTCCATGTATTGTTCAACAATGATTCGCAGTGTTGCTATTTGGTCGGTGCATGATCAGTCTTTGCGGAAGCCAGCTTGGTGGTCTCTGAGCTTGGCATCCACCCTTGTCTTCAGTCTTTCCAAGATGACTCTGTTGAGGACCTTTCCGGGTACTGATAGGAGCATTATCCCTCTGTAGTTCTTACAATATTGCATATCTCCTTTCTTTGGGAGCTTCACGAGGTACCCTTCTTTCCATTCAGTTGGTATTTCTTCTTGCTCCCATATTTTCCCGAATAGCACGCAGTATCTCTGTGGAGATCTCTATGTCAGCCTTGATTGCCTCAGCAGAAATTTTGTCTGGGCCTGAAGCTTTCCCTCTCTTCATGTGATGGATGGCTTTCTCAATCTCTGCCTTACTTGGTCTTTCGCAGTTTATCTGGAGTACTTCTTCAGCTGGTGTGATGTCTGGAGGGTTCTGAGGTGGTGGCCGGTTTAGCAATTCTTCAAAATGTTCCCTCCATCTCTTCAACTGGTATTCATCACTGGTAAGTACATTGCCATTCTTATCTTTGATAGGTCTGTCTGTACGCTTGTACTTTCCTGCTAATTTTCTTGTTATATCATACAGTTGTTTCATGTTTCCTTGGGCTGATGCATCCTCTGCTTCCTTGGCTAGGTCTTCAATGAAGTTTGCCTTGTCTGTTTTTACGCTGTTCTTGACTGCTCTGTTTGCCTCTGTGTACTCTTCCTGTGCTGTTGCTTTTGCTGCTCTCGTTCGGCTGTTGTTAATTGCACCTTTCTTTTCCTTCCTCACTTGCACTTTGTTGAGAGTGTCTGCAGAAATCCAGTCTTTTTCTTGGTATTTCTTCTTTCTCAGAACTTCGCTGCATGTGCTGGTCCACATCTCCTTGATCTGTTGCCATTGTATGTCTATGTCCATGTTTCCTTTGTCAAGAAGATCATGTAGGGCTTCATATTTGTTTCTGACTGTAAGTCGGAAGGTCTCTGTTGTCACCCTGTCCTTTAGGAAATCCACATTGTACTGCGTTCTGGTGCTCCTCTTGACTTCTCTCTTCTTTAGCTTCATCTTCATTCTGGCCAGCACTAAATGGTGGTCTGAGGCTGTATCTGCCCCTCTCTGTACTCTCACATCCTGCATTGATCTTCTGAACTTCCGTCCTATGCAGATATGGTCTATTTGATTTTCTGTTCTGTGGTCTGGTGATACCCAGGTTGCCTTATGAATCCTGCGATGCGGGAACACGCTGCCTCCGACGGTCATGTTGTTAAATGCACAAAAGTCAGCCAGCATCTCGCCATTTTCATTCATTTTGCCACGTCCCTGTCCACCCATGACTTCTTCGTACCCGCTGTTGTCTGATCCGATTTTGGCGTTCAAGCCTCCCATGAGTATAGTCATGTCCTTCTCCTTTAGTTTGTCACACAATGTCTGCAGTTTGTTGTAAAAGTCCTCTTTTATTTCCTCATCCTTTTCCTTTGTGGGTGCATAGCACTGAATGATGTTGAGCTTAATGTTTTCTTTCTTTGTTTTGAACGAGGCATAGATGATCCTTGGTCCCACTGCTTCCCAGTTAATGAGAGCATTCTGTGCCTCATGTGACAGCATGAATGCCACGCCTTCTGTATGATGTGCATCTTCCTCTTCATGACCCGAGTACAATATCATTTCTCCCGTATTCAGTCTGACTTGCCCCGACTGTGTCCACCTCGTTTCACATAGCCCTAATACTGTGATGTTGTAGGCCCGTCGTTCCCTTGCTATTTGGGCTGATTTGTTTGCTTCGAACATGGTTCTCACGTTCCATGTTCCGATTTTTGATATTTTCTTGGAAGACAAGAAGGGTATCGGCGATGTAGCTTCCTTACGGCTTTCACTGCATGGCGTCATACTCTCCCCAGGAGGCCCTCCCTCTCCCAAGTTCAGTAGAGTTCCTTTGGTCGATGTTTTTGTAACAATCTGGTTTTTTTCCGGGAAAGGGTTGTTAGCCGTTTGCCCAACCCTCCTCTTTTCTCAGCCGGGCTTGGGACCGTAAATGGCAGAATAATGATGAAATGCTACGTTTTATTATAAAACGGGTCTTCATTACAAATCTGCCAACTATCGGCCTTCTGCTAGTTTGGAGCATAATGGGTCAATGACTATTAGAGATCGAACATTCAATTGAGAGAAGGTTCGAATCATGTGTAAATCATGGACTGCCTGGTCAAACATTGGTCAATCCGTTCGTTATACGTTGAAAATGCCAAAGAATATGTTTCGTGCATACCATACAGCAACTTCTCTGACGTAGACGACTGCTGCAATGCATCTCCAACAAAGAAGGAGCTTAGGCTGAAGACGAGGAGGGTATCGAGTTGGAGAATGCTGAAGGTAATTATTTGGAGGATGACAGGATGAAGATATAGACGAAAAGCGTGGAGTGCATGAGGATGTCGATGATGGGTTTGATGACCCTGATTACCGGGATGATGAGTGGGATTAAGTAAATGATATTATGAAGATTAGTACGTATTATCTGCACTTATTAAGATGACAAAAACCTACTGTTAATAGCTTATTGTGTAAAGCTATATTGTATCTATTGTTAGAGATGTCATTTCTTGTAACATACCTTCAATAATGTTTCATCCATAATTATTGAATGCAAGAATTTCCCTCAGCGAGAAATCTGACTGTCAATGTTAGTAGTGATGTTTGCGTTATACACTATGTGTAATATGTATGACTACGTGTTTCAAAGCACTTAAATTATGACTGAATACTCTTTTCTCATGAACAAGTGTGTCAAATATGTAAGATAATCCATTCATATTCATGAATAAACTAAAGCATAATTTCATAGAAGTTTCCATCTGTTGTCCGCCGAGAGGTCAACTGTTACCTTGACCTTGAAATGGAAATGTCACTTCAGAAATGAATTATATATACCCAAGTATTCATAAAAAGAGGTATTACACACACACACATATATATATATAGATAAATATATATATATATATATATATATATATATATATATATATATATATATATATATTGACCGGCTCGACGTCATATGCCGTGTTTAGGGTCACTTGCTCCGCTCTGCCGAATACGAAGAACCCGCCGCGAATGTGGCATCATTTACTACTATTATGTTGCACTGCAGTGCTGTTGTAGTTACCACGTATACGGCTAAAGGGCCGTACGTGACCCAAGGGCTTCCTTGTCCAAATCCAAAGGGCTTCCTTGTCCACCTGCCATTTAACGTTGATTCTCTGTGTGGCAATCTTGCTAAGTCCTGTTAGTGTGGCTCTTTTTAACTGTCTACTTCGCTATTTGTATTCAAGTAGGCGCATGATACTCTTTTTGGAATGCAGCAGAGAGACATACGTTTCCAACGTTCGCTGAATAACGACAGCGTCAGGGCGCCATCATCGGCAGACCGCTGTTTTTAAGTTGGTCAAACCCAGTTTTGACCTCTGGTGGCGTGGATAATATAATGTAGCTAAATATTTCAATGAGTAGTATACTTGGTAAGAGAAGATGTGTAATTACACCATCATTATTTGCACCCAAATAAACTATGTTTGTACTTTTGAAAACACCGGTCTCGGAGGTGTAAATTCCGTCACTCCTATAAGAGCGGACTGCATAGTTACATTAGGACTATACCTTTATATAGTCATTTGCCTTATTTATTAATTTATATTTGTCCTAATATATGTGCCTGACCTTCATCTGGCATGCTGTAAACTCCTTGGCTTCCTTGTATCCAGGTAAGACTGTTGTTGGACAAATATTGTACTCCACTAGGAATAACACTCCTCACCTGTCTTATTTAGATGTATGTCGATCGCTTGCAATATTTATAACACAAAATATTCTGTTTTAATAAAAATGAAGTGTTGCATGAACATATTTGTTCAAAACAAGCAGTTGAACAATAGGCAACTTTATGTCCTAAAAGACGCTAAAACGTAGTTCTGCATATACAGCTTGTTTAACCCATGTAGTTGTAACCATAACATTAGCGGCTACATTTACAACAGTGGTTCCATATGACGTACAAACTCCGTACTAGAACAGCGCTAGTTCCACTGTTCCCGCCAGCCTGTCTCTTTCTTCCTGGTGGTTGCGCAAGATCGGCTTTAGGTGCACGGCATCAGCTTTGGTTTCCAGAGGGCTCAGTTATAATATACCGTGACTAAACATGGACGACAACGAGGAAGTAAGTAAACATGTATAGTGTATGAATATCGGCGCTTACTACGTAGCCAGTGTATCTGCACGTTCTCAGCGTTATTCGTTGTGCGATACAGCGCTGTGTAAGGCGAACGGAAACAGGTAAAACTGACCTCATTAAATGATTAAACCCAGTTTCAAGTTTTACACAAACACGGAGCTGGTGGTGTAGACATTAGGGGGTCCCGGATGATTCGGCCCAAAACAGATTCTGCCCATCGTGACGGACGATTCGGCCCAGGATGATTCGGCCCACTCCGATCTACTCAGACGGATGATTCGGCCAACCTCGTCAAAACTGAGGGGTGCCGTTGATGGATGATTTGGCCCACTGCTCACTAAGTACTAAGTACGGACGATTCGGCCCACATGTATGTGTGTGTGTGTGTGTGTGTGTGTGTGTGCGTGCGTGCGTGCGTGCGTGCGTGCGTGCGTGCGTGCGTGCGTGCGTGCGTGCGTGCGTGCGTGCGTGCGTGCGTGCGTGCGTGCGTGCGTGCGTGCGTGCGTGCGTGCGTGCGTGCGTGCGTGCGTGCGTGCGTGCGTGCGTGCGTGCGTGCGTGCGTGCGTGCGTGCGTGCAACGCAAATAATACGCAAGTCGAATGTAGTTGCCAAATTCCCGAATATTGATCCAGAAATAATACAAACATTCCCCGAATTTCGTAAATAATAGTCAAATAATATTAATATATATTATATATAATACGCAATGGAATGACACGCAACGCAAATAATAATAAGGTCGTACACTTTCCCGAATATAAATAATACAACAAGTTCTCCGAATTGTCCAAATAATAGGCAAATAATAATATTATTAATATAAATTATCTACAATGCTCATTGAAATGACACGCAAAATTTCCTGAATAATACCAACATTAAATAATACGCCACGCCCGAATTTCCCGAATAATAAGCAAAGGATCGACAAAGGATGCGCAAGTAAGTCGAAGCAGATGACAAAGGTTCCCGAATAATGATGCAGAAATGATACCAACATTATATTTATACCCTGCTGGTGCTTATACTGACACAGACCTGAGCTTGGTTGCTACAATAAATAAACAAGAGTTATTTGGTCATTTAATCGATGAACTTAAAATGTAATCTCGTCAAGACAATATAAATACAGTTATTTAATCATAATATTAGCAACGGTAGGGTGTTAAAAAAATCCACCCGTAACAAATGATGCTAATACACACAAATGATGCAAGTAAATAAAAATAAATACCTGCAAATCTAGCGTCGGCTGTGACCGACTCATTAATACTTAATACACAACACAGCAGACATGTAGACTAGGACGATACAATTGGATCAGGGGCGTCGATTCGGTTTTAAAAGTGGGGTGGACGGGGGACCAATTTATATATACATATATGTATGCATATAATATATACATATATGTATGCATATAATATATACATATATATATTATAATATGTCATAATATATATATATATATATATATATATATATATATATATATATATATATATATACACGTTTATTCTTGACATGTATAATATATATATATATATATATATATATATATATATATATATATATATATATATATATATATATATATATATATATATATGACCTGAAATACATATATAACTTTTTTCTGTAAATATAAAACATAATTCATTGTTGGTCTGGTGCTAATTCTAAAATAAACAAAGGGCTTTATGTTATGCTGTTTAAAATAGTTATATTGGCAACATATATATTTGAAGAGGGGCCATGGCCAGTCCCAATCACTGAACATTTGGGGGGATAGACTTTGGACCTAACACTGCTTGCCTGATTCATAGAGTGTCACGATGCAGAGGTTACAGGGTTGCCTGTGTGGGACTTCCCAAACCCACCTTTTGGCAAAGAAAATTGTCATAACTCAAAATGGGATCAAATTACACAAGTGCAGGAATCCGCTGGTTCCGCCGTAGGCGATATAGGTAAATTAGGTATCCAACAGGCTGCAATCCAAGGGGTGACAGAGCAAACAAAAATTAGTAAGTATCAGTATTAGTTAGTAACATGCACACGCACACATACACACATGCATGCATGTATGTATGTATGTATGTATGTATGTATATGTATGTATATGTGCATGTGTGTATCGCTATGTATGTGTGCATGTGGGCGTGTGCATGTTACTAACGTATATAACATATAACATGCATGCATGCATGCATGCATGCATGCATGTATGTCATGTTTTCCGTGAGTATTTACAAGCAATATATATATATCAAGGATGTTCTTTACGACGCACTTTGTGAAACATACGACAAATACTTGGTGGCGCGAAGAGATGTCACCTTTGGCATACTGTGGCTACTTTCTCAGGGGAAACCATTACGAAGCATTGCTACAGTACGGACACATTTTCTATGACGTAATATTGATAATTTGTTTTGTTCCTTTATTTACAGGTGAGTCTCTTCCTTCAAACTGTTTATTGGTGGCGTGATGTTCTGTTTGTGGAATACATCCCCCCTAGTAGCTCAGTGGCAAGAGCTGGAGGCTGACGCGTAAGGGAGCCTGTGCTCGAATCCTGTTCTTCGGTGGATTTCGATTTTTTTTACATGATCGATCTCTCTACATACTTCCAGATCATTCATCTGTATGGTGGATATCATAATTGTGTAAATGGACTACAGTGGCGCGTTAATTGAGCCGCAACTCGCTGCTTCCACAGGTCCAGGCGGAGTTCGTTTGAACAGTTACGCAAGGGAATTAGGCTGTTAGCAATAAATCGTTGGTGAACAAATGGGAGTAAGACAGGGTTGTGGGTGAACTTGTAGATCTGCATTGTTTTAATGTTATGCAATAAATACATGTTCGAATAATCACCATACATAGTATACATGTGCAAGTATACAGACAATCGCCACATAACAATGCAAACTCCTAGAACACACCCAAACCCTGGTAGTATGTAGAGTGTATTACTGTATATATATATATATCCCCAGGGTAGCTGCAAGGTGTTTGCGCATTTTCCATGAGGGATTAATGTAATTCTCATAGGCATTACTAGCCCAGTCCCCCTAGACCTTGATGACTTCTGATGGAAGTCCACATTCCAAGGCGAAGGATGCCCCCTTGTCGAAAACTATGCCCTGAGTAATCCAAGGGATTTAAATTCAACTTTCCCAAGTATTTGTGAAGCTTATTCTGGAAGACTTGCATTGTCAATGGGAGCCAGCCATTGCGCGTGGGGTAAGTGAAGAGTGGGGCTGATGGCAGAGAATTACACAGCCTTAAGGCGAGGATTAATATATGTGCTGGACACCGGGGAGCGTGGGATACGAGCAAGAGGAATGTGCAATAAGTGCTGCAGGTACTGGATTGTCTTCGACCACCGCACAGCTAAGCTAACTCCGTCCTCGGAAAAAGTAGCATCTCGGCGACATAATTGTAAATTTTAGTCAAAAGACTTAATGCTTTTTTCCAAAAGATTGGATTTCAGAAAGAAGGAGAAAAACGCTACTAAGCATGCTGTCCAAAAGGTTACTTCCAGTGGCAAGGTGAAGTCTATCTGCTTAAACAATTGGCAAAGGATAGCTGGAGTTATGGGCAGTTTCTGTTTATGTGCAGCCCCTAATACTCTTTTTGTACCTTTGAGCAGCATGTCTATGTGCCAAGAGCCCTGAAAGGGGTTTGCATGACCTGCTTCCAGATGCATTATACGAACAACATTTATGAATTGCTTAATATAAGTGTAAGCCAATTTGTGAGACAAAAATGCTATATATCGACAAGCGTTGTCCTGTGACAGTGGTACTGGGTTAATGCCCCCTAATACACAGAAGTGCTGATACAGCTTACGTTGAGAAGCATACGTAAGACGCGAAATGAGGGCAAAGCCTGTTCTTATAGCCAATGGACCTTGTCATCTAGTGAGTCCAGAAAACCAGGACCTGTCCAGAATATACAAAAAACAGTATAGGACATGTGCCATGATAATGGTGACAGTGCTAACAATATAGTCAGATATTGCCTAGCCTCAGGTTCATGCAGCCGAGATATTATATATGCTAAGACACTATCTACTCCTAGAACATGGACCGCTTTCAAGCGGAAGTTAAACACAGCTGACAGCCAAAAGATATGTCTGAGATATTTCATTAGCAGAACACTGCGTGATGAACCACGATTAATTCACGCTACTGTTGTACTGTTGTCTGACAAAACTACGACGTGTTTCTTGGCCCACAACGGCCGCCATATTTGTGCTGCTAACACAACCGCAGCCAATTCTTTAAAGTTGATGTGACTGTCCTGAACCGCGGGCAAATCAATTGACCAGTTACAGTAAAAATAGTGGCCCTCGCAGTAACCGCCTGCCCCTACATCACATGCATCTGTATGTACAATAACATATTGACCCTTATTTATAATAAGCGACATACCATTAAAAGAATGCATACATTCCTTCCACTACTGAATGTCCCTTCGCATTTCTAGTGTTCATATACATTTGTGATTTGCAGACCGTAATGTACAAATTACGTCTAAAATTCGCCGGACGAATACTCTCCCGCCGTAGACCACACCTGCCGCCCAGTGAAGTTTGCCTGCCAAAGACTAACTGCCGCTTGCTTGCTCGTTTACGTTTCGCAAATATTTCTAGTTCTGCTTTAAGCGTTAACACTTTTTCTGAAGGCAGACGCTTAACCATACTTGCTGCATAAATTTAAATACCCAAGAAGGGAAGACAACGAGTGGGATCAATCACTTTATCCCAGTTGATAGAAAAACCCAAACGTCGCAATAATGCCACTAAGGTATTCATTGCGACAATACATTCATTCAAGGTCGGTGCACAAATGAAGAAATCATCCAGATACACTACTACCGCAGTAACGCCCCGCCTAATAATCATCCGCTTGACTGCCTGTTTTAAGCGGTAAAATATACCACGTGCCAGTCTTGAACCAAAGGGCAACTTAGTATCACTTGATTATTAAGTTCAAATTGTAATCCCGTAAACTGTTGTCTTTCTTCACTTATTGACACAGACTTGTAAGCCGATTTTAAATAAATCTTGGCCATGTAATAGCCAGGTTGTAGCAGGGAGGTGGCATCATCAATAGTTTGAAACCTTTGTGAAAACTATAAAGTTGCATAGTCGTTTAAGAAATTACCCGAGGGTCGGCTGCAATCATGAAACAGCCGTATGCCGCCTGTAGCTTTCGTGATGGCAGCTAAAGGTCTTATACAATTTGGCTTACTGTCACACACAATGTAATTTCCCTCAGATATTTCACGGAGAGCTTGCTGCTTGATTGCTAAGTACTTTGGGGATCCTGGCCTGGCAGACGGATGATTTTCCACCTCGACCGGTACAACCTGGACATCACTGTCAACAATGTCAAATCCATATTTCAGCCCACTTAACAGAAATCTAGTAACAAAAATTCCCGATCTACGTCATCTACTAATTCTGTTCGCCATACCCCGAGATTTAGTCCTGGCCTGGGACTCACTGCCGGAATTTCCTATCTAGGATAGTTGTATGTTTGACCTGTGGCCAGGTGCATGACACCCACCCAAGTCCAAATCACACCCAAGTTAGGGTGAATAACACGTAGGTGACACCTAGCCAGTAGGAGCGGTTGCATGACACACACCCGGCTGACTTATGTCACAAGTTAGGCGGAACTTTCTGGGGCAACTCAACGCAGCCCCAAACTGCAGCTGGGTGACTCACAGCGCGTTGTACCAATGGCAGCAGTGGTTTACTGCTTGTATACATTCTGCGACTGTCCTCATAATCATGGACGTAAGGGTGTTTACTTAAATGTCAGTAGGTCAATGTTGAATGGTAATTACTAAATATTGACAAATTAAATTGCTATTATTTTAAATGATTTGCTACTTTGCATTTATTACCACTGTATGTGTGATTGTGCACAGTTCATTGTGACAGTATGTATTTCTTCATAAATAACTAATAACTTTTATTAACATGTGTAGATCTATCAAATTGGCGTGCTTATTATAAAATATTGACTAATTAAATATATATTGTTTTTTTAAATTAATTTATATTTGTAACTTTCTGTTAATGTAGTTATACACATTGCATAATAATATGTGTAATTATAATCATAATCATGGACATTATGGCCTTTTGTTTTTGTATTGGTCTGTATACGAATATTGATTAATTTATTAATATTACATAACTATTAAATTATATCTCTTACCACAATTCGATTTTTTTTTACAAATTGTATGTTTATAAAATAAAACATATTCATGGACATTGTGGCATTTTACAAAAACCGTTTCTGTCTGTCGAGGTTACCCGCTAATTATCACCTATTGAAAATGCACACTGCATAATATGTATAAATATCTTCATATTTATTAACTCTGCAGGTCTTAATTAGAATCCGTTGGTCTGTTAACTTGGTGCACTACTTAGCTAATATTAACTAATTAAGTGCATTAATTTGTATGAAAAAAATTCAATCAATTACAAAACACTGCAAACAGTATTTTAATAGCTATATAAATAACAGTTATGCAATTTTAAATTAAATTATTCAAATATGTATCAAGAGAAAACAAAAAAAATTGCTCATTGCCAGTTTCTCTTTAGGTCCTCCACACTCCGCAACGTCGTCGATAGAACGTTGACCTCTGCCGTCACAGCATTCCATCCCTTTTTCTGTCCCTATTCGACAAGGTTGATTTCAATCGGCCTTGTAACAGTTCTTACATTTGGCCGTATGCCTGCATTAAGGCCCAGTGCGACTTGGCAGGCGGGAGCGTCGTCGGATCGAGGAATACACAAAACCAACCAGTACGCAGTGAACTGAGCGAACTGACCTACATAACAACATCACGCGCTGTTTTTCTGCCGCATATAAGATTGTTAGAATCTAGGTGGAAAAAACTGTATTAGTAGAATAAGAGGGCAAATAGCCGAAAATACGATATTGTTTCGATTATGATACAGTGCTAATAATTATTATCACATACTTTTAAAACAATTTTTTTCTCCATTTTTATTACATAAATCTTATTTTCGCAATTAATTAATCTCAATTGCTAATAATTATGACATGCATTTAATTTTTTTACATTTGTATCACACAAATTTCATTTTCGCAATTAATTGTGCTCCCTTGCCAATAATAATTATAGTGCTAATAATTAATATTTAAAACATTTATTTTTCATTTTAACTACATAACTTTATTTTTACTGTCATGTCATATCAATGTCATAGAAGTTCTACATGAAATATAAAAGAATTGACAGTAAACAGTAAAACCCTTAACTATAAAACAACTTGCACAAGGCTAGCTTGTGAAGTACAATGTGAACATACATTACTTGAAGAAGAAATATGTAAAGACATTTTTATTTCAAAACAAACAAGTGATTATACTAATAATTAATATATAGACAATAAATAAGACAATACAAAACGTAATCATGAATATTTTGATCTGGAAAATCACTGATATTCATAACTGGACATTAAGAGTCAGGTTGAAATAATAGTTATGCTTAATGTGTTAACTCTTAAATGTAATATATTTATGACATCATTCAATTCAACATTAACTTATGCAAGGCTGGCTTGTTAAGTACAATGTGAACATATATTTTATATAACCTGACAAATAAACATGTCATTCTCACTCCTAGTCTTATAATGAGTAATATATATATATATATATATATATATATATATATATATATATATATATATATATATATATATATTGTAGTGCCATGAAAACAAATACGACAGAGGCAAATTCTCTATCAAGACAAGACAAACAATACAAGTTATACAATAATACTATTGTAAACACAATTGCTGTAAAACAATCAGAACACACTCATTGTATGAGTGAACAGTATTGCAATGAAGCACAAGTAATTTCACTTCACTGCAACCAAGGCTGTTTTTTCCACAAAGATATTGCTAGTGTAAAACGTTGATAATGTGCTTGTGAGGTTGTGTGGTGCTTGCCTCTTCTTCTTCTTCTTCTTCTTTTCCTCTTCTCGCAAGGACTTGCTGAAGTAATTTTTCTCTTTACATGTTTTTTCATCAATTAATGTAGTTGGATATTCTGTATGTTTACATTGTACTTTACAAGCTAGTTTTGTGCAATTTATTTTATATGTATGAGTTTTATTGTTTATTGTCATTTCTTTTATAATCTCATGTAATAAAAATGAAATAAATGCACGTGATAATAATTATTAGCACTGCATCATAATCGAAACAATGTCGTATTTTCGGCTATTTACCGTCTCATTTTACTAATACAGTTTTTCCACCAAGATTCTAACGATCTTGTATGCGGCAGAAAAACAGCGCGTAATGTTTTTATATAGGTCAGTTCGCTCTGTTCACTTTGCGCGCGTACTGGTTGGTTTTGTGTATTCCTCGATCCGACGACGCTCCCGCCTGCAAGTGCACGTGGCGCGTGTTTACTTCCAGCAACCAATCGCAACGCAGATAGCATTGCAAACAGTGCCTTACATTTTTTTATCCGGAAAGGCGAAATCGCCGCCCGCTGCCTGGTCCCGCGCCGGGGTTGTTGCGCCATTCTCGCACGTGGCCATCGCCGCCGTTGTTGCCTCAGTGACTTCCGCCGTCTGCTCTGTCGTCTGCTCTGCCTCCGTCGCATGCCTGGGCTGCAGGGCCTTCAGCAGTAGTTTCTGCTGGCCGCGCGGTATGTTTGACTGTGACGAATCCTCCTTATCGAGCAGTTCTACAGCGTCCACTGAACTGAAACCGTCTTTGACAAGCAGGTCGACGGTTTTTGCGGTAATTTTGTGCGCCGTCGCCCACTCGCGAAGTTCGTCTTCGGCGACAACTTCGGTGTCCGTCATCTTTGGCAAGTCTCACTGGGCTCGGGGAACGTACCACGCCATCTTCTTGTCCCTCCGAACGATCTCAGCATCGACTTCCTCGACCTCACAAAGATAGCAAGACCGAACGCACATGGCCGTGCAGTCGAGCTTAAAGTTACCCGGGTAAAATAATAACACCGCTTTCGATGGATATCGATTAACTGAGTAGAGCTGCTGCTGAAGCAAGTGAGGCCGGTTTGCTGCCAAACACCAGTTTAAACAAGACCGTGGGCCGATTGGGAAACACCAAAACAGGAAACCACATATTAAACAGAGCCGTGCCTACAGACATTGACTGATGACCCTGGCTTTGCATGACTGGACCATAATTAAGATTTTGAGTAGCCTGGTGAATAACAAAGTACATAGTAATGCAAAAGAAAACCACGTTTCCACCACCCGTGATTAATACATAATTAAAAATATTTTAATTCTCACATAAAGGGTAAAGTCCATTGGCAAGTCCTGAGATGTATTTTACAATAGCTACATTTTAATTATGGGAATGTCATTATTTCGCTATTTTGGGCAGCTTATGTAGGCATATTTAACATAAAAATGTATCGCGCAATACAACTTGAGCTACAATAACTTTATTTAGTGCAATTGTATATTTGTAAAGCAAGCCACCGTATTACATTTTCATTCAGGCAAACAGCTGCTGTATATATAGTTGTATATATAGCCGTATATATATATATATATATATATATATATATATATATATATATATATATATATATATATATATATATATATATATATATATGACACGTGTTGATTCACATAGGCACTGCTAAGTACCTTCTCCTTTAGAATTTTCCTTTTAGGTGCACATCGTTTGATTCAGTGGTGTGTAGCAGGTTCAATTCCTGGTGGTGTAATGCTTTTTGCAATGAAGACACTGCTGGCGTGCGCATTTGCGGAATATATATATTTTTTTATGTTTGTATATATCTAATAATGTACAACATTTGTTTAATGTCTGTTGCACTTTTGTTTATGTGGTACTGCTATTAATGCAGACATTTCTGAGAAAAACAATTTATGTAATACATTTACATTAATGCACTTACTCCTACATTGTACTTGCTCATTTTTCACACACTTCTTTTTGCACATATGTATAGAGTTGTATCCTTTACACATTATCCATGAGAAAAAATTGTTTCACCTACTAACTTATTTATTTGACGTTATGTGATACATAAAGCACAGAAATATTTAAACGCGGCTTCTTTTTATGAGACAAATGGATTAATAAGTACATATACACCATATAATGTAATATCACAATTGTTGTCATTTGTAGATACAAAAATGAACGTTCTTACTTCCTCGTTGTCGTTCATGTTTACAAAGAAGAAAGAGACAGGCTGGCGGGAACAGAGGAACAAGCGCTGTTCTAGGACGGAGTTTGTACGCCAGATGGAACAACTGTTGTAAATGTAGCCACTGATGGTTATAATTATGTGGGTTACACAAGCTGTATATGCAGAAATACGTTTTAGAGTCTTTTAGGACACAAGGTTGTCTATTGTTCACATCTAATTAAGACAGGTGAAGAGTGTTATTCATAGTGGAGTACAATATATGTCCAACAACAGTCTTACCTGGATATAAGGAAGCTAAAGAGTTTACAGCATGCCAGATGAAGGTCATGCACATATATTAGGACAAATATAAATTAATAAATAAGGCAAATGACTATATAAAGGTATAGTCATAATGTAACTGCGCAGTCCGCTCTTATAGGAGTGACGGAATTTACACCTCCGAGACCGGTGTTTTC
The DNA here is from genome assembly GCA_025642075.2 of Ridgeia piscesae. NCBI lineage: Eukaryota > Metazoa > Annelida > Polychaeta > Sabellida > Siboglinidae > Ridgeia > Ridgeia piscesae. The sequence continues at coordinate 289,796 of JAODUO010000063.1, read as the reverse complement.
AAAAGTACAAACATAGTTTATTTGGGTGCAAATAATGACGGTGTAATTACACATCTTCTCTTACCAAGTATACTACTCATTGAACAACTAAGCTAAATTATATTATCCACGCCACCAGAGGTCAAAACTGGGTTTGACCAACTTAAAAACAGCGGTCTGCCGATGGTGGCGCCCTGACGCTGTCGTTATTCAATGAATGTTGGAAACGAATGTCTCTCTGCAGCGTGCCAAAAGAGTACCACGCGCCTACTTGAATACGAATAGCGAAGTAGACAGTTACAAAAGAGCCACACTAACAAGTCTTAGCAAGATTGCCACACAGAGAATCAACTTTAAATGACAGGTGGACAAGGACGCCCTTTGGCTTATCGATAGTCCAACAAGTGACAAAGCCATCGCTGTGAAACGGTGAAAAAGTTGGCAAGCCGACTTAATAAAATATGAAAAACTTGACAAGGTTATCGCGTCGAAACAGAAACATATTCCATTTTACTACAAGTTACAAGACTAACTTAGTTAAATTTGTGAAAAGACCAACGGTGAAACGTTACCAAATGGAACGAGGTTAGCAGACCGACTTAGCAAAATATGAAAATTTGACAAACTTATCGCATCGAAACACTACAATTTTTTTATGACTGTGTTGAAGAGTAAACGATATGAAATGACCGTATTGTCTTAGTAAAATACAAAACCATGACAAGGTTATCGCGTTAAAACACAAAAATTACGTTATGGCTGTGGTCGAAGTGTGTCTAACCTTAATTAGTGGTTGTTTTGTCAGCGAGATGGCGCTGTTGTGTTAGAATTGTCCGCTAGACAGTGCTAGCTTTCAAAGTTGTGTCGTCACAAGCCAACATTTTCTAGATTTGGTTATGAAAATATTCTATGACGTAAGATAAACCACCGTCTTTGTCGTTTTATGATCGAAAGCACCGCAGTTTTCCGATAGAAAGTTACGAAAGTACCAAGTTGGTTTAGTAAAACACGACAGTGACAAACCTGTTGCAGTGAAATGCTAGAATATTCAAAATTTACTACACGTTATCTCGATGAGCTGAACAAATCTTAGGTGATTACCATGACGACTTAGTAAAATACGAAAACAAGACATGACTCAGTCAAATAAGAAAACTTGGCAAGGTTATCGCGTCGAAACTTTAAATGGCACTATTTTTTAACGTTATGACTATGGTCGAAGGTGTAATTGTGAAAGAAATTATGTTATGGTCCTAATCTGGCCCGCCATTTTTACGGAAGTTGTGTGTTGCACGTGGTAGGAAGCGTCAGTTTAACGTAAGTTATGGTTACACATGACAGAAAACTGTCCTAGCCTCGTGTGTATGGGTTGCGCAACGACATGTGTAAGTTCCGTACATGGAGAACGTGACCTATTTAGTAGTAGTAATAGTGGTAGTAGTAGTAGTAGTAGTAGTAGTAGTAGTAGTAGTAGTAGTAGTAGTAGTAGTAGTAGTAGTAGGTGTAGTGGTAGTGGTTAGTGGTAGTGGTAATAGTAGTAGTAGTAGTAGTAGTAGTAGGTGTAGTAGGTGTAGTGGTAGTGGGTAGTGGTAGTGGTAATAGTAGTAGTAGTAGTAGTCGTAGTGGTAGTGGTAGTGGTATTGTGGTAGTGGTAATTAACTTAAGCAAGCCCCTGATGATCAACTTACGCACACCGCTGATCATCAACTTGCGCAAGCCGCTGATGATCAACTGGCACAAGCTCCTGGTAATCACCTTAGGCAAGCCCCTGATGATCAACTTACGCAAACCGTTGATGATCAACTTACCCAAGCCCCTGATGATCAACTTCCGCAAGCTCCTGATCCTTGTGGTTAACGTATGCAAGCCCCGGATGATCAACTTACGCAAGCCCCTGATGATCAACTAATGCAAGCCCCTGATGATCAACTTGCGCATGATCAACTTGCGAAAGCCCCTGAAGATCAACTTGATGATCAACTTACGCAAGCCCCTGACGATCAACTTGCGCAAGCTCCTGCTTCTGGTGATCAACTTGCGCAAGCCCCTGATGATCAACTTACGCAAGCCCCTGATGATCAACTAACGCAAGCCCCTGATGATCAACTTGCGCATGACCAACTTGCGCAAGCCCCTGATGATCAACCAAGCTCGGTGATTACTACATGTGCGGATGGAAGGTGCTTTTTCCGGTCTGTGCTACAAACCGCCACCCGTGATCATCATGGCAATCCAGTGGACATCATGTCTCGAATACTCGAGGCTAACGAAGCTAACCGTCTGCGAGCCAGTGTGATCCGTCACATGTACGAACATTTTGACGAGTACAGACACATTGACGAAAACTGACCTTCCGAACCACAAACATTACGGTTCAATCGAAGAGAGGACGGAGGCAGTGGCGAGCCAGACATAGATGGTTGGCGAAATCGAAATCATTGCTACTGCCAAACGCCTCTAGAGGTCAATAGAAGTTTTTGTGGGCACGTGGAAGATCGTGTATGAAGCTGAATTCAGTGCTGGCAAGTCGCCCATAGGAGTCCTGTATCTCGCTAGCACAAATGATGCCGGTCACTATAAGTCCATACCAGGAAATACCTTGATAACTCCGCAACTCCTACCGCTCGTCAGGAATTTCAAGCACCAGAACCGGAGACAGACGACACGGTCTAAAATACTGACGTTAAGCCCGTACAAGCGGAGGCTATCATATTCTCAACTGGGAGCAAAGAAGACAAAAAGAGCAGCACACCAAGAGAGGCATGGCAGTCGAAAACGTCAGCAATAAAGGTAACCAAAACTGCGCCAACAAAAATAGGGCAATCTTGGTTCTGCATTCTCTGCGGAGACGAACGTGTGGAGGACATGGTACGGTGTGTCAGCTGTCAAACATGGATTCATGCGACCTGTGCGGGGGGCATCCTCCCCCAAACCACCAACGATTTCTGTTAGGGGAGTCAATCTGTGCTATGTGATCCATCTTATACCTGAATGTTGTGTTCTAGTTTCGTTGGCGCATATATTGACTTTAAGTTTCAGTGTGTGATGTGCAGTGACCTCTAAATCTTTACTATTGATAGTGTCGCCGGACATCAAAGTCACACATACCACACACACACACACACACACACACACACACACACACACACACACACACACACACACACACACACACACACATGCGTTTGCACACACACACACACACACACACACACACACACACACACACACACACACACACACACACACACACACACACACACACACACACACACACACATGCGTTTGCACACATCGCTGCATCGAGAAATAAAAACCATGACTAGACCGTAAACAAATGTGTTTTTCGCATTGCTGTAGCTTTCAAGTACGTCTCGGCCAACAATACACGCCCCACCGTGATGGAAGTGCCGTGTCACAGTCTTCCTCAAGTCAGATCGCTGGTCTACAGCAGAGATCCCGTATACATGCTGCCAGCGACTTGTGAATCTGCGGAAGCGAAGGATGTACTATCTCTGATTCGGGACACAACTCAACGACTTAAACTACAAAATATGCTATTAATTTATACAGGTATGTTTACCGTGGAGCTGTGCATTATTGCGTTTTCGCTTGCTCCCTCGCGAAGTGGGATTGCTCCTTTAATATGAGTACTCGTATTAGTGACCCGTGTCTTAATTTCTGTGGCCACTACATCAGCAATGATCAATATTATCGTTTCATCATGCCAACCGTTATATCTATAATCTATAATTGTGAAAATTGTCGAAGTGTAAAAGAGTACGCTTTTCCTTGACTCCCTTCAGCTCCCCAAAGAATACATTAAATGTCGTGACTAATACGTACCAACAATAGCAAGTAGGCTACCACAGTGTTTAGGCGTACGGAAGCCTTCGACCGCCCCCCCTTAACTTACGTGTCGGAAAATGTTGACAATAATGAACGATCCTTAACGTGTTATAGAATGTATCGATGATAACAACAAACAATATATGAGACAATTAAACAAACTACATGATATTGGTAATTATTGCAAGCGTTTCAGTATTTTTAGTATATGCACACAATTAACAGACGCACTCATGCACACACGCTCACATGCACACACGCAAACACGCACACACGCACACATACACACGCATTCACATATATACATACATGTAATCACACAGACATACATATACGCGCGCACCCACACACACACACACACACACACACACACACACACACACACACACACACACACACACACCACACACACACACACACACACACACACACACACACACACACACACACACACACAATACACACAACACACACACACACACACACACACACACACACACACACACACACACACACACACACACACACACACACACACACACACACACATTTACAGTATTGTTGCATTGCATAAGCTAGTCCATCAGTTAGCACCCATTTTGTGTGGACTAATTATCAGTGTAGACCCTACGTGACATATTTGTGTCTAAACAGTGTATCCTAGTATGTGCTATAATTTGTCATGCAATGACTTGCGGTCCAATATTGATCCCGGGATGGTCCAATATACAGAACTGTGACTTATATTGGACCGCAGCAGCAGCAGCAGCAGCAGCAGCAGCAGCAGCAGCAGCAGCAGCAGTAGCAGCAGCAGCAGCAGCAGCAGTAGTAGTAGTAGTAGTAGTAGTAGTAGTAGTAGTAGTAGTAGTAGTAGTAATACTAGTAGTAGTAGTAGTAGTAGTAGTAGTAGTAGTAGTAGTAGTAGTAGTAGTAGTAGTAGTAGTAGTAGTAGTAGTAGTAGTAGTAGTAGTAGTCGTTCCCTCTTAACATTAATTTTGGCTCGTTTAAGCTCTGCCAAAGTACGTTTGGCCTTGCAGGCAGAGACTAGGCCTATATCTCCAAACGCGACCATCTTTTTGTTTAGTGTTCAACTAAAATATGACTTTCACACTCGCGATTGTAAGTAGTGTTTGCGTCTCATTTGTGGATAGTAGTCTTGACGGAGTTGTGTTTGTTTTAAATATTATTATTTATAAATCATTGTATTAGAGTCGCTGATTATTGCGCGCGGTACATTGCGTCATATAATGTTGCTGACGTCACAGACGACGTACGTCATTTGTACGATTTTGGCGTAGAGAACTAGTTCGGGAGTGTTTGATCGCTCGCGTACACGCAGACAGAATATTAGGATATTTGCTTTTTTTTTTTTTTTTTTAAAAAAAAAAAAAAATTTCAAATTTTGGTGTGCTGGGGTACTTTTTGTACTAACTTTCGGTTTCCGTGTAACGTGATCGTGATGCTGTGTGCGTGTGCGTGTGCGTGTGCGTGTGCGTGTGCGTGTGCGTGTGCGTGTGCGTGTGCGTGTGCGTGTGCGTGTGCGTGTGCGTGTGCGTGTGCGTGTGCGTGTGCGTGTGCGTGTGCGTGTGCGTGTGCGTGTGCGTGTGCGTGTGCGTGTGCGTGTGCGTGTGTGTGTGTGGTAGGTGTCGTGTTGTGTGTGTGTGTGTGTGTGTGTGTGTGTGTGTGTGTGTGTGTGTGTGTGTGTTGTGTGTGTGTGTGTGTGTGTGTGTGTGTGTGTGTGTGTGTGTGAGTGTGTGTGTGTGTGTGTGTGTGTGTGTGTGTGTGTGTGTGTGTGTGTGGTATGTGTCGTGTTTTGTGTGTGTGTATGTGTGTGTGTGTGTGTGTGTGTGTGTGTGTGTGTGTGTGTATGTGTGTGTGTATGTATATGTATGTGTGTGTGTGTGTGTGTGTGTGTGTGTGTGTGAGTGTGTGTGTGTGTGTGTGTGTGTGTGTGTGTGTGTGTATGTGTGTGTGTGCGATTATTCCACCCATGCTCTTGGTAATAAGCCACAAACAACCTAGCACGACAGGCGTGTTCTACCAATACTTCACATCAAGACGCGCATTTAAATGTATTCGATAAACAGACAACCGTAAAGGTTGGATCAATGTAATATTAATAGCAGTACACTTCATCGGCATATGAAACCACTGTATTTTGAACACAAATTCGACTTCCCCTGATTGTCTTTCCGTCGACCAAGGCAAAGGGCGGTCAATGATTACCCAACTGTCATAATGAACTATCCATTGAATACTGCTTATAATAAGAACATCGACAATCGATGATTAGTTACTTTTAATAAACAAGTCTAATCCAGATGATCGTTCAAAATAGTATGCATTAACTAAAACATACAAGACAAGAAGCGGCTGATACTGAATGATGGAATAAACAGCGCTGCCTTAGCATTTCCTTGATATATTCAGCCCCTCAACTCTGCCGGGGGAAAGAAAGGCTCTGCATTTGTTAGGCCTTACCCCAGATTAGGGTAGAGACGCTGATTGGCTCTCAGGCCAATTACGAAATTAAAATAACGATATACTTTCACAAGATAATGATATCCTGTGAACAATATTCAACATTGAAGTTATATTAACACAAACATAAGTAAAAATTCAAATTTACAGTTGTTTATAAAATAAGTATTACGGCAGGATTAACCAGTATCCGTGAGGTGGCAGCATTGTTTAGCCCATAATGAATAACATACAAATTAAATAAGGATACCTTTTTATCAAATAATGCTCTATTATAAAAACTATTCAACATTAAACTTATATTAACACAAAATAAATAGAAATACAAATTTGCAGTTGTCTATAAAAAAATAGAAATTACGGCAGGATTAACCAGTGTCCGTGATGTGGCAGCATTGTATAGATCACGCGGATTAACAAACAATAGCCGACTAAGTAACCAGACTGTCTTCTCGGCGTAGTTCCGCCGCCGACCGACAGTCGGTCAAGCCAGACTAATTCATACACTGCCGTTGACTGGCGCTGCGACTTACTTCATGGTATCAAAATTAAAATAATCCTTCATCTTCTTTTTTAGATGTCGTCACAGGTTTATCTTCATTTACAAACAAAGTATGATAAAATTATATATATATATATATATATATATATATATATATATATATATATATACATATACATACATATATATATATATATATATATATATATATATGTATATATATATATACATATATATATATATATATATATATATATATATATATATATATATATATATATATATATATATATATATATGTATATATATATATATATATGTATATATATATATATATATATATATATATATATATATTATATTATATATATATTATAGTATATGTATATATATATATATATATATATATATATATATATATTATATATATATATATATATATATATATATATACATATGTATGTATGTATATATATATAATAATATATATATATATATATATATATATATATATATATATATATATATATATGTGCAGATATAGTATATGTAGTTTAATCATATCGATCTATGTAGCTTTTGTTGTTGTTTTGTGTACCAATTGATTAAGTTCCGCTTCAAATATGACAGAATGAATTTCAGAATCCTAATCAAATTGAATTTGACTTCGAATGCAAGAACAAGCGTAGCCAAAACTATTCCTACAAATAGCAGTACAAATGCTCCAAGGGTGTCTCTAACGGTAGCTGGGTCTGGGACGGACATTTCACTTTCTCTTATGGAGGAGCACACGTCACGAGGGTAGTACTGGGCCCGCCACCGCTCAATCAGCCCCGTCTCCAACAAGTTGTTGATTCTGAAACACAAGGGTAAACCTTCCTGATCACGTTCTTATCTACAAATGTCCATTAAAACATCACAGTTTTGTACATCGTTTCTTTGTCCTGTAACTGGTAGCTTGTCACGCGCATGCGTGCGTGTATCCATGGACGTGTGTGCGTGGCTTGTTGGCCAAGGTCAATAACACAGAGTTTAGAAAAACACATGCGGTCCTGGCACGGGTTCTAATTCTAGTTTGCCATCTTGGGCTGGATCTCGCTGGAAATGTTTGTGTGAGCCTGGAACTTTAAAACTTTTTCAAGCTATTGGAACAATCATATATCATATTTTCATATATTAACCTGCCTTGCATAAAGTCATCATGCCTATTTTGTGTGCGTCTACGCATAATAGTATTCGTTTTGGCCGTGGATTTATCGATGACTACAATAACACTTGCCCTTTCACAACCTTATTGTTTTCATAAACTTACATCTTGTTAAATGCTGGAAGATACGGCGAATTCTCCGGCATGACAAAGGCAAATGACGACGGAAAGAACGTCTCCTTGGCGACGATAAACCGGCAGTCTGTGTACGAGACAGTATTTAATAATGTCGTCTCTCCTAGGTAAATGTAGTTGCCTTTCTCTAACTTCTTTATCACCTCTGACCAACTCTTCACGTTGTTCTCGTCATGCTGTAAGCTTCGTTGCCACAACTTCTGGTAGACGTCGACCTTCGACTTCTGAAATGATAGTATGTATGTATGTATGTATTTATGTATGTATGTATGTATGTATGTATGTATGTATGTATGTATGTAAGTATGTATGTATGTATGTATGTATGTATGTATGTATGTATGTATGTATGTATGTATGTATGTATGTATGTATGTATGTATGTATGTATGTATGTATTTATGTATTTATTTGTTTATGTATATATGTATGTATGTATTTATGTATGTATGTATATATTTATTTATGTATATATGTATGTATGTATGTATGCATATATATATATATATATATATATATATATATATATATATATATATATATATATGTGTGTGTGTGTGTGTGTGTGTGTGTGTGTGTGTGTGTGTGTGTGTGTTGTTGCTACAACAGTGGCTATGTTCTAGACACTTAATGCCGGGTAACATATATTAAAGTTTCACAAATCAGTGTTGTTCCAATCTCTTATTACTCTATCCGTGGTCTCCCCCGTTTCACAGCAACTGGAACTCAAAACGAAGTCTACTACGACCGTCGTACCCCCATGAGATTGTAGATCGCCGTCCCGGCCGTGGTGCCGTACTTGTAGGTCGACTGATCCGCCAGTTCCCGCAGACTCTGCACGGGGTAGACCGTCTTCGGCACAGCGAGCACGGCCATCAGATTGCCCGTATACGTCGCCGCGACTACGATGACGAAGAACCACCAGCAGGCCACCATGATCCGTGTCGCGTTCAGACGTGGGTCCCAGCTGGAGCCTACAGCACACGATAAAGCTACGTTGTTACACCTGGAATATGCTTTGGTTGTTCAACTATGCAGATCACAGATCAGAGATGGGACGTTTCCTCTGAATCGGCCATACATAGAAGCTGAGGGATGCACCTGGTGCTGCTTGATCCGGAAGGGAGCTGAGACCTATACACAAATCAGGATATGCCAGGCGAAAGAAATAAGACTGCTCCGCAAATCCAGTGCTGCGGTAACATGCTCTGCGATTAGTACTGCTCTTCCATGTCCGAACTGCGATAAATCGTTTCATGCCCGAATCGGCCTTATCAGCCACACTCGGACCCATAGCCTACATACGACAGATCAGTGATGTCGTGGACATCATCCCCGAGGGATGGACGAACAATGTATATATATATATATATATATATATATATATATATATATATATAAGACAGAGGCAGACACAGAGACAGACAGAGACCAGAGACGGAGACGGAGACGGAGACGGAGACGGAGACGGAGACGGAGACGGAGACGGAGTCGGAGTCGGAGTCGGAGTCGGAGTCGGAGTCGGAGTCGGAGTCGGAGTCGGAGTCGGAGTCGCAGTCGGAGTCAGAGACAGAGACAGAGAGAGTTCTTATATAGCGCCGTATCCAAATAATTCCTCTGTGGCACTTTACAACATCGAAGGTTTCCCAAACTAATACACGATAGAGAATTGCGTACACGAAAGTCTATTATGGATTTAACTATTCGTCACCTTGCTGGAACACTGCTCCGAAGATTAGCCAGAGACACATGTCGTGCAGAGTTCTCGCGGCTTCGCCAATGTGAGTCTCTCCACAGTTCGCTGCGACGAGAATGATTGTCATTATCAGCACCGAGAGGAAGAGAAATAGCCAGACTTCCTGGCGGAACGGTCGGGAATATAGGAGCAAGCCGCGAGCAGCTGGTTTTATCATCAGGATCTGCCCAGATTCGTGCCAGTACGGCGCTGTGTAGTCGATCACGGAATCGCGGATGTCGGTGAGTGTGAATTTACCTAAAGCCCAGTCGACTTCCTGAAATAGAAACACGTCGAGCAATACAATTTGTATTTATTACTGTCCACTGCATAGTAACAAACTTCCGTAATATGTGAAACATCACGAAAGTGGATGAGACAATCATGAAAGTGGGGATAGTGAAGGTAAGGAATTTATAACAACACCAGAAATGTGAACATAATGACGTAGTATGGTTTGGTATGGTTATTTTGTATGCGAACATTGGACATAGATGGCACACACACACACACACACACACACACACGCACACGCACATGCACACGCACACGCACACGCACACGACACACACACACACACACACACACCAAACATCAGGTAACATCCACCATTATCGATAGCGTCACTTACACCTCTCTTTACCATTCCCACCATGCCATTCCACGAACCGTCCGCTTCCGGGGAGCCCCACTTCCCGTCTGGTGGCAGCACGATGCGATACCTATAATATATGTAAGAATACGGGATTGAAATCGCGTGATGCAACTTAGTTTCTCAAAGAGGATGATTTGCACACAAGTGTACGTTTTCTTTCGAAGTGTGTCTGTGTTTGCAAGCGAACATGCATTCTTACTTGATATTAGTCATTATATATTTATACTATTTTATGCACGGTGTAGTTGTATGCTTATTTATGTCTGTATTTTAAGGGAATATAAGATTCGTTTTTATTAGAAGAAATTATTGCGTTATTATTATTACTATTTTAATTCAATTGGAATTACCATTGTAAAGCGCCCCAGAACAGTTATTTGGATGGGGCGCAATATCACTTGTGCATCCTAGTTAAGATTTGTAGGTATGTGTTTTGTCTAGAATAGAAGAATAGAAGGAACAGTCACATTGATAACCCAATTAGTGAAATGACATGGAAAAAGGTAGAGCTGCTTCCATTAATAGAAAACATCGTTGAAAATACCATTCAATGACATCCAGTTGTGAGACCATGAATGGCATAAGAGCGTGGTTATAGTTCGTAGTATTTAAGTAGGCAGATATGTAGTATACACGTACGTAAAATTTAGTGATGTCGCAAGTGTGTCCAATATGCTTATGGAAATACCAGACCACGCACTTGTGCCGTTTTCACTAGTGGTTTTGAAATGGAACACATTCAACTGAAAATACAATGGACACAATAAGTCATAGATATAATATCGCAGTCATTGTTGTTACAGGGCGACGTCTCCTTGTAAAGACACTTGCACACGTGACATATACACACATACATATACGATAGCATTACACACATCATATCCGTGTTCATATGACATTATCTACACATATACATATTCATTCCTGCACATACTGAAGTGTACGTAGACGTATACGTACAGGTACACACCCAAAGGCACTCGCGTACACACACCGACATATACACAATTGTGCCTGGCCATACGGACAAGAAACAACACAATTACTTCTCAAACAGACATGCGCATCCCCAGGCACGCTCGCACACACACACACACACACACACACACACACACACACACACACACACACACACACATACACTTTCATACAACATGTGTATTTATTTGGCATAGTACACTGCTGCAAAAAGAAGAATTTGTATTGACAAATTTGACTGTATTTGCTTACCGGTGTGGTGACGATGGTAAATGTCTTGTTTGTGAATTTCACAAGTGTCCAGATGTCACGCAGAGGTTGAGCAAAGCCAGTGTCTCGCCGCCAGGTTGTCACCCGAGTGAGTTGATCCGAGGCAAGCGACATGATCCACACAGAGTATTCTCTCCTCCTTCCCGCAGACAGCTTCGGCAACAATTGCGTAATGTCAAACACTAGGCAAAGGATGCTCGAAAAACAACATTAGAGGAAGGAATATTACCCCAACTGACGATTATTGTTGTCATGTAAATTTTTTGTTTCGTTCTCATGAACATAACAGCAAATATAAAAAGAGAAATCTGAAAAAGAATATATTTTAAGCAGAGTGAGACTAGCAGGACACGTACATAGGAAGATATATATATATATATATATATATATATATATATATATTCGTTCTCACTCTTGTTATGTATGTATGTATGTATGTATGTATGTATGTGTATATGTATGTATATATATATATATATATATAAATATATTAAAACATTAGATATATATATATATATATATATATATATATATATATATATATATATATATATTCATATATATATATATATATATATATATATATATATATATATATATATATATATATGAAGGTGAGAGGTTGTTAATAAAGGAAATATAGTAAAGCGTGTGTTACCTTGATGTGATTTGAACACGCAATCTTCGTGCAACCAATAACACAACGATGAGGTTAGTGATGATACACAACGCTGTCACAAACAGCTAAATTGTAGCTGACCACGTCAATTTTAAGATGGCTGTTCCAACAGCAAAACAAGTGGCACTGACTAAGGCAGACATAGCTGCAGTCGGCATTAACACCGTACCGTCTTAATAGCTGCCGCTGTGGCAGCCTTCGAAACACATCCGTCGGCTACACGGAGTGTCAAAGCTGTGGCAATTAAGTTGCCAGCGCTGTAGCTCGAAAACCCAACAAATTGGTATGTCGACTGCGAAAGCAAATTTCGTTTAGACAGAATTCAGCCTAACAGGCCAAATTCGATCACTGCATACAGGCAATGTCAGACACTTCCAAAGAAGGCTGTAACTACCAGAGAATCGCTACATCGCCATCCCTACATCGCCTGCATCTCCGTCAGCTATTTGAGCGATTAGCTGATTACGGACTCGTAGTGAACCCATAGAAGTGGGTTTTCGGACAACTACAGCTCGATTTATTTGGTCATCGGGTCACATATGCCGGCATCAAGCCGCAGCAAGACCGTGTACAGGTGATACGACAATTTCCCCAACCGTCGCGCACAGCAAATGTGCTCAAGGAATACCTGGGGGGTTATTGAATTTTTATCGACGGTTTGTGCGTCGTGCTGCTGAAATGTTGCTGCCACTTAATTTCTGAGTTAGTGAAACTCAAATACGGGACGCTTTCATCTGCGTAGACACGTATCCACATCGAACATTTTCGACGCTACAAAGATGCATTGACAGTCGCGAAACACTGCACAACCATCATCTACCGCACAGACAAACATCAACACCGTCGCTTCTGATACAGCAGTGGGGGCGTTCTTACAACAGAGTCCAGGCGGGGTATGGACACCCATATCGTTCTTTTGTCAGAAGATGTATCAAGGAGAAACGAAATATTCTGCAATTAACAACGCATTCCGCGCAATGTATCTGGCTGTAAATAAGTTTCACGCTGTTCCCAGATCATAAGTCTCTGATATAGGCTTTCAGCAGTGCTTCAGACACATGGTCTCCACGTAAACAAAGACATATTTCCTTCATCTCAGAGTTTAACACTAACGTGCGCCATGTACAAGAGGCTGCTGAAGTGGTGGCCGTTGCTGGTCGGGGGCATATGTTGGGATTCTCTGGCAGTGATACCCTACATCTATCAACATTATCATGGAAAAAAGGACGCCAAAAGTTGAATTCAAACTCAGATGGAATGACATAAAGCGATTAAAGTGTAGGCCAGTGATCGGGAGAAAATCACCGCAGAAGATCGAAAACGACGAAGATAACTGTAGAAGAAGACCAACACAATAAAACACCCTTAGACCAAACGGGAAAGAAGATCTTTGCTAGAATACTGAACAAATCATCTTTAGATAGAAAACTCATAAAAGACAAAGTCTGGCACGTACTTCTGGCAAACATGTCAGCCCTGGTGTATGTGACTCCATTCGAAGAAGTAGCACCTTCTCGCCGGGCACAATTGCACCCTGCCATGTGCCGACTTCTCGTACGAGGATAAGCCAATTCCAGTGCGCCATCGTCAAGTTATGCTTTCTACCCTAAATGACAAGAGACAAGCAAAGCACGACAATGGTATAACGACGCGTCACGATAACACGCATCCACAGTCATGTAAAACGTCCTGTGTTCGAGTTCGTGAATTAACGATCCGTGCTTGTCGACAGTGTAATGTAGTTAAGTTATGTAATAATCGCTGACAGACTTAGCAGTGGCAATTACATTTAGTAGTTCTAGTCAACGTTAGCTTATGCAAAGCCAAGTCTCTGTGTCACGGTTTCACAGCAATTCAAACAAAACAAACAAGCGTCGTATTCATGTACAGTAGAACGCATGGTCGTGTTGTAAACCATCATAACTGGTTAATTCAATGTTTGAATTTCAACAATGAGCACAATTGTACGTTACAATTATACCATGGTTTCTAATACAAGTCATGATAATTCGTATTAAATACGCAAAGGAAACTATTTGCAATATCATTGGACTAAACAAGTTCAATGTTAATGCTGATTCATTATATAATACTTAGAATTTACGGGATTAAACCGGTTTAATGGTCGTTTTCATTGTATATGTTTATGGCGCACAAACAAAGAACATGCGTTATACAATAACACCATCATCTCTATAACAGCTATCCATTAGCATGCAACCGTGGAAAATTAATTCACGTTTCAATCCATTACTTGAACGGCAAACTACATTCACCATATTTATTATGTGTACCGAAGTCACTGTGAGACCATTAGTGCATGCATTTCTATTGAAAGTTGGGTTTAATGTATATATAACCGTAATAAAATAGCACATATTTAGCGCTGGTAGACTGACAGTTCAACCTGTCTAATTAATCATTCTTCAACACATACGTAATCAATAGACTTAAGTTCAACAGAACACATATTTATATTACTACTGGTCACGATGCATCACGAATTCATAGTTGACTTATTTATCGCACAATGATTGATCTTATTGAAAAGGGAAACAAAAGATTTGTTTTCGGTCTGAGCATACTTAGGTAGTCATTTAACCAGACAGTTGTAATTAAAATAAAAACAGGTTATATAAGAAGTTTAACAGAAAGACTGCTGAATTTACCAGAAAATGTTTTCATAAAAAACGAAATGTAGAAGTCAAGAGTTTCTACTCTATAAGGGTAACCGGTCGGCGAACAGTTCATTTAACTCGTACAATGGCCCATCTGTTCTTTTTTTAGAATTTGCACAGATAATGATAATGCCGCATTCAGTTATGTAAGTTGCATTATTGCGAGATGCTATATTGACCAGTAAAACAGTTTATGACGTAAGTAATCGCAAATTTTTTTTCCTGTCAACCTTTACAACTACAAGTTTAATTCTACTTTTAAATCGAATGGAATAAGTTGTCAACATGATAATAAAATAAATCATAATATTATAACTTTGCTGCAAGGTTCACTACAAACAGTGCGTGGTCAAGTTCAGCGTCCGTCGCCAACATTCCATTGTTTCCTTAGAATGGTTAAGCCATTCACTCGGCCGAATACTAATAAAAGGCGTAACGGAATCAATAAAAGGAAATAGCACTTACTATGTCAAGTAGGTGTTTCCCCACTTCAAGTTCTGCCAAAATGAGG
This sequence comes from Ridgeia piscesae, assembly GCA_025642075.2. Lineage (NCBI taxonomy): Eukaryota > Metazoa > Annelida > Polychaeta > Sabellida > Siboglinidae > Ridgeia > Ridgeia piscesae. Next base: position 274,137 of record JAODUO010000063.1, on the reverse strand, counting down.
ATACTTTGTATGTCGCTGTTAACGTGTTGCCATGGTAACTGGTGATCGTTGTGGTGATCCTTAACATCTATCTTACACAAAGTGACGAATCCGGATGTCAACGTGTTGGTGACGGCAGCTGCATAGGATTTATATTCATCTGAAATAAGCACATCAATCGTACATGTAATATTTTCTAAATATTTCGAATACGTGTGCGTTCTGCTGCTGCTGTTGCTGCCGTTGTTAAAAAATATATAATTATTGTTGTTTATTTAGTTGGCGATATTGTTCAGGGCAACAGTACTGGAAAACGTATTCTGAAGACTGACGTGGGAAACGTGAGGATTGAGGATAGATGAACGAATTCCTCAGTCATGTTCGCTTCGCCGACGACATGTCACTGCACTAGTACATAGCATACCTGAACTACAACAAATGTTGAGGAGTAAGATGATGAATATTAAAGGCAACGGTGATGCTTGAAACGACACGCCAATATATATCAACATTACGCAGGTAGAGAACGTTGAAAGCTACGTCTACCCTGGACAATTATACCGCATCAGATATACAACAAAGGCAAGAATTAAGATTCAGGGATGAATATTATGACCGGCTGAACAGCATTCGCTAAGCACCACAACATAACCAAAGATAAGTTTGTAACCCGCTTGAAGAGGCAAGTCTACAACTCATGCGTACATCCAGCAATGACACATTGTCGGATACATGGATACCACCAACCAGATAAATACAAGCTAGCAGCTGGACGAAGAAGGATGAAAAGAAATATGTTACTCTTCACATATCGTGACAGAATACAAACATCTAGGTAAGCGAGAAGGCATAGGTAATATACCCGATTGAAAACAATCAGAAGACAGAAGTGGACCTGGGCAGCACACGTCAGTAGGATACGACACCACAGGGACACTTTACGAAGGGAAATAATAATGTATATAAGAAGATGGTTGAAACAATGGAAAGACGAACAAGACGAATACTGGAAAAGCGGTTTCTCATTAGAAGATACAGTAAGACAAGCAGATTAGATCTTGAATCAGCAAACTGAGACATTCGTCCAAACATAGAACACACACAGTGATGGCAAAGATGATAACTATTTATGTCTGTTGTTACTGCTGCTGTTGTTGTTGTTGTTGTTGTTATTGTGCATTGCTGCTGATGCTAATGTTATAAAAGCTAACTTTCGTTGTTGTATTTTGTATTGTTGCTGCTGCAATTGCTGTTGCCGAGATTGGTGCTACTAAAAGTAAAGGCAAGTTCTTATATAGCGCAGTATCCAGTCCTCAGTACCGTTCAAAGCGCTTTACATTTTCTTTCCTGACAGACCTGTTCACTCAGACACCATCTCGGCTTCTCTGGGAAGCATCCTGACATATGCTACAATTAATGCGCGAAAGCTGCTCGTACATATTTCCACCACTGTCTATAGCCAGGTACTCATTTATACAGCTGAGTGAACTGGAGCAATGTAGAGTGAAAAAACATGTCCAGGGTTTTAACACCGCAGAACACGATTCGAACCCGGGTTCTCGTAGTCGAGAGTCCGAAGCTCTACCCCTGAGCCGATGATGCAACATGTATAGTTTAGGTCAAACAAGTAGAACACAGTTACTCGCCCTGGGGGACCAGGAATGTAATCGGACAAAAGGGTAAGTGATACGCTGTATCTCATAATTAACCATTAAGTTAAGTAAATTGCGTTTACACGGCAATGTTCGTTTTCCTAGTAACAAATATAACTGAATGGTTTGAACATCTGCAGAGTCGTCATCAACAGTTGGGTTTACCAATCTATTTATCCACTGTACACGTCCATGCACAATATATTTATAGAAATCAATCTCACCTATATTTGGAAATACTTTAATAATTAATTTGTTTTTAGACTACACACCATAATATTTATCCCATTCCTTCCTATTGTCGCCCGCCCATAAAAGTTTGCCACGCTAGCTGTGCTCCTCGTAAACCATTAACTCAAATTCATATGCCAACGACAGGCAAATACTTAATGTAATTAACCAGATCACATCAGCATAAATTGTCCGGCTTCATTCTTCTGGTTTCTGTGTCAACAAACTTCACTAAGCCATCAACTGCCATATTCTTATATTATATGTTACTTGTTACCATGTAGGCAATTTTAGTTGTACATGTACGATGTACGTGCCTGATATATTAGAATACACATACGTTGCTGTTGCTGATACAAAAAAAACATAATGATTATTTATTCCCAGCCATATTGAAGAAATGGTTTAAACCCCAGAACGATGGGGCAAATCGGTCTAGAAAAATAAGTCGCTTGTAAATTGCGGTTGCCACGTGTTCAAATTGAAATAAACCACAACATGTGTAAATGCCCGGTTTTTCCACTTCTTCTTATTTACATATATTGATATGCATTTCATTGATGTTGGTTCATTCCCACGCTTTATAATATGCACTGATTCCTATAAAAGGGATTTACACTGTACCTGGCAAAAATAACATATTTTGTGGGCATGTAAAAATAATATGTTATGTGGTAATGGTGTATAACCAAACCAAGCATACCAGTGTAAAACAACAGGACGTTTGCCAGTTTAAGTCGCCGTGTCGTATCCAGAAATAACTGCGCGGCGTCGTGTACGTCTGCCCAATCACACGAGTCCGGCAGCACGAAGAAGGGTTGTCTGCTGAAGACGAAGGACCGCACTTGAGAAAGACTGTAGCATGGCACTTCCATCACCGCCGCGCGGCTGCTGTTCGCTGAGATGACGTATTTGTAGGCTGCAACGTAAGAGTCATATTCCTTCTGAAAATGGCCGATGTATTTTCTCTCTAAGCGTCAGTAACAGTATATAACTTGTGTGTATTAAAGGCCATATCCTGGGATAAAACATACTCTGCCACTTAAAAGGATATTCCAGTCAGTAGTGAGTGCTTCACAATATTTAGCTATATGTGTATAAAATATTGGGTGTGCATAGTAATTGTGCACACAGATCTTTAATAAACAATTCATTATACTAGAATTTAACCAAATCACATCCTGTCGTGGATTCAGGGCGTTGCAATATTGAACCTATCACTGACTGGAATATCACTTTAATAACAAATGGTTGATGTTCTTTCCAATGATGATATTGCCAACATATTTAAACATCGCAAAAGAGTACACGACATAAAGAACCCTTTAAATTTGCCATTCTACGGAAACTTCCGAGGATGCCCGGTTGGGATATGTTGCTCTAGCGTGACGTCAGTCGTGGGTTTGGCGAAATCTAGTTCAGGGCATTCGCGAGGTAGCGTGCTAATAACGCTGAGAACGCTGGCGATGCCTGCAATGTTTCCCACGACTGGCGTCACGATTCTGCACCTCGCGGTATTTCCCGAAAGCAGACTTTTCGAAGCCGACACTACGACAGCTCCCGTTTAATGTCAATTTTAAATATGTGTAATAAAATTTGTGATTTTTGGAATATCGTTATATTGCATAATACGTGCATTTGTTACCTTTATAATTATTTGGGGCAAAATAGGGCCTTTAAAATGGAATGCGTACACAAAATAATATAACTATAAATGCATATGACCTACAGTGTATACACAAGACTACTATGCAAAACACTACTCCAAAGTTATTAATGATTAAGGTATGTGTGAGTGAAATTACTTGATTGGTACTAATCAGCTGAATAAAAACGTATTAACATGTGCAGATAATTCCCCTGTTGTACACCTATTATTTACCATTCATGATGAACCCAGCCGACTCAAAGGTGTAGTGGGTGACATTGTCGGTGACACTGCTCTCCGTGTTGACGTCAGGTAGAACAGCCACAACTAACGCATTTTCGACTTGGCAATCTGAATCTCAAGCAAAACAGCCGTCGTTTTCCGTATACTATTAAGTAATGACGAATTCATTTTTAAAATCCAGTTTTATGTACTTAATGTAATTGTTATTTTGTTTTAAATGTAGGGCGGAACGTAGTTACGGCACTTACCGGAACCCACTGACTGACCTGAATGGACAATTGTCTCGATAAAACCACGCCTAAACATTAACATGTCTTACAATCCCTGCATCTTCGGTTGCTGCTAGCTGTTGTTTTTCAAATAACGTTGTGGGTTGCCAAGAAACCTTGCCTGGACTTACCAGTGTAAGCAGTAGTTGTCATGTTATTCCAGCGAACGACCAAACACCATAACAGCACGAGTACGGTCATAGGCGTCATGATTAAATGATTGGTCGAACTTGTGCAAACCGTAAATGGGAGTCGGCCATCATCGCAGAGTTCGCAGCCTTCGCTTCGCGATCGACCGCGAAATGAGGGATTCTGGGGCGGATTGTTGAAGTAGTTCGCGAGGTCGGTATTCTGTCACGTGACCAACGTAACCAGGTAATAACAGGCTTAGAGGCCGTAGGTGATGGAATGGATAATATGCAAGCATGCACGCACGCACGCACGCGCGCACGCACGCACGCACGCACGCACACACACACACACACACACACACACACAGACACAGACACAGACACAGACACACACACACACACACACACACACACACACACACACACACACACACACACACACACACACACACACACACACACACACACACACACACACAGACACAGACACAGACACAGACACAGACACAGACACAGACACAGACACACACACACACACACACACACACACACACACACACACACACACACACAAACAACACACACACACACACACACACACACACACACACACACACTCACACATTGCGTACGTAACTTGCTATCGTCGAATGATTCAACCAATGACAATAAAGTTTATAAAGCAGAAATACGAAATTCAGCAACAGTGAAACCAGGGACACACAATACGCGGAATACGCGGCCAATTTAGTAATTATTAGAAAATGACATTTGTAATAACACATCTTTATCAGCACAGCAATAATTCTCACACTAAACAGAAATGTATTGTGTTTGCATATGTAGTACTTGTAATATAGTCTGAAAGACGTAACATTGCTTGAGATGTAGCAAGGTGTACATACGATCAAATTTACTGCTGTGACTTGATTTAAGATAGTCAATTGCGTCTATAGGCTTATGTGTATTATTATGCATTTCGCCACATAATGTAGAATATCTCTCAAATCTATTCTAACAATATTCCTGAGTAATAATATACATTGAAAAGTACCCTACTGTTCTAGTTCTACTGGAATCTGATCAAACGGCATAAAGCAGAAAACTAAATGGTGTAGTCCTAAATGACTTGCAGTACTTTGTAATGATGTAGATGTAAACAAGGTGTATTTGCTATCTGTGTTATTGTGCATCTCGCCAAAAACAAATCATTTTTTAATTTCAAATTTCTGTGTATTGCATAAAATTGTTTTGGCATGCCTATTCTGTTCACGGATTTTGCAGTAAGGGCAGGCATACATTTACCTAAATATAAAGGGAAACATGATGTTTGGATAGCAATTAGTCGATCTGAGCCAGACGGAAAATTACAGAAGCCAACATTGATAACAACATTGCCTAATCCCGTTTGATCAGATTCCAGTAGAACTGGGTATTTTTCAATGTATATTATTACTCAGGAATATTGTTAGAATAGAGTATTTGCCTGTCGTTGGCATATAAACCTGAGTTAATGGTTTATGAGGAGCACCGCTAGCGTGTCAAAGGCTTATGGGTGGGCATAAATGTTACGGTGCGTCGTCTAAAAACAAATTAATTATTAAAGTATTACATAGGTGAGATTGATTTCTATAAATATATTGTGCATGGACGTGTACAGTGGATAAATAGATTGGTAAACACAACTGTTGATGAAGAATCTGCTGATATTCAAACCATTCAGTTATATTTGTTATTAGGAAAACAAAAATTGCCGAGTAAACGCCATTTGCTTAACTTAACGGTTAATTCTGGGATATTCGTCCTCTTGTCCGAGCAGGGTATAAATGCCTGGGGATGAGTAACCTTTGGTTGCCACTAGTCCCCCGGGCGAGTAGCTATTTTCTACTTGTTTGACCTAAACTATAGTATGTTGCATCATCAGTTATGAAACTGTCATTTTTGTTTTCATAACATGTTTAAGTTTACCGAGCGCCGCTTTTTAACGACAAATTTGCTTAAGTGATTTTCAGGCAGATGAGTAACATATCCACTTTCTATGCCAGTTGGGTTTGATTACCCCTGGGTTAATTCGTTAATATTTCGTAATTGTAAATAGATGTTCGATTGTGACAAGAATACGTTGTGCGTGTAATTGTAGTACACGGTTGTGTGTAGCAGATGTACTAATTGATTAGTACCAGCAGCGGTAATAACACATCTAGAAACAGAGCCAAATATTTCAGCAACAGCGACGCAACAAATCATGCAACACCAACCTAAAGAAACAACTTATTCAGCCGCAGTAGCAACAGTCTCGGCAACAGCAACAGCAACAATACAAATAACAGCAACGAAAGTTAGCTTTTATAACAGTAGCATCAGCAGCAATACACAATAACAACAACAACCACAGCAACAGTAACAACATACGTAAACAATTATCATCTTTGTTATCACTGTGCAGTCGTAGCGTTCCATGTTTGGACGAAGGTCTCAGTTTGCGGATTCAAGATCTAATCTGCTTGTCTTACTCTATCCTCTATGAGAAACTGCTCTTCCAGTATTCGTCTTGATCCTATTTCCATTGTTTCAACCGTCTTCTTATTTATATTATTATTTCCCTTCGTAAAGTTTCCATGTGGTGTCGTATCCTACTGACGTGTGCTGCCCAGGTCCACATCTATCTTCTGATTGTTTTCAATCGGGTATATTACCTATGCCTTCTCGCTTACCTAGATATTTGTATTCTGTCACGATATGTGACGTGTAGCATATTTCTTTTCATCCTTCATCGTCCAGCTGCTAGCTTGTATTTATCTGGTTGTTGGTATCCCTGTATACGACAATGTGTCGTTGCTGGAAGTTCGCATGAGTTGTAGACTTGCCTCTTCAAGCGGGTTACAAACTTATCTTTGGTTATGTTGTGGTGCTTAGCGAATGCTGTCCAGCCAGTCATAATATTCATCTTTGAATCTCAATTCGTGCCTTTGTTGTATATCTGATGCGGTATTATTGTCCAAGGTAGATGTTTTCCAGTACTGTCGCCATGAACAATATCGCCAACTAAATAGACAACAATAATTATATAATTTATAACAACAGCAGCAACAGCAGCAGTAGCAGCAGCAGCAGCAGCAGCAGCAGAACAAACGTATTCGAACTATATTGAAAATGTTACATTTACTGTGCTTATTATGTGCTTATTTCAGATGAATATAAATCCTATGCAGCTGCCGTCACCAACTCGTTGACATCCGGATTCGTCACCTTATGTAAGATCGATGTTATCGATCATCACAACGATCACCAGTTACCATGGCAACACGTTAACAGCGACACACAATGTATTATCATTTTGGCAGAACTTGAAGTGGGGAAATACCTACTTGACACAGTAAGTGCTATTTCTTTTTATTGATTCCGTTACGTCTTTTATTAGTATTCGGCCGAGTGAATGGCTTAACCATTCTAAGGAAACAATGGAATGTTGGCGATGGAGGCTTAACTAGACCACGCAGTGTCTGTAGTGAACTTTGCAGCAAAGTTATACTGTTATGATTTATTTTATTATCATGTTGACAACTGTTCTAATACGTCAGCCCATTTATTGATTTCTCGTATTCCATTCGATTTAAAAGTCGAATTAAAATTGTAGTTATAAAGGCTGATAGGAAACAATTTCTGCGATTACTTACGTCGTAAACTGTTTTACTGGTCAAGATAGCATGGGCTTATCATCTCGCAATAATGCAACTTACATAACTGAATGCGGCGTTATCAATTGAGACGATTATCTGTGCAAATTCTAACAAACAGCTGGGCCATTGTACGGGTTAATTGAACACTTCGCGAAACCGGTTAGCTTTACAGAGTAGAAACTCTTGATTTCTACATTAATTTTTTTATGAAAAACCTTTTTCTGGTAAATTCAGCAGTCTTTCTGTTAAAATTCTTATATGACATTTATTTTATTTTAAATACAACTCTCTGGTTACATGACTACCTAAATATGCTCAGACCGAAAACAAATCTTTTTTTTCTCTTTTCAATAAGAGCAATCATTGTGCGATAAATAAGTCAACTATGAATTCGTGATGCATCGTGATCTGTATTAATATAAATATGTGTTCTGTTGAACTTAGGTTTATTGATTACGTATGCGTTGAAGAATGATTAATTAGACAGGTTGAACAATCAATCTATCAACGCTAAATACGTGCTATTTTATTACGGTTATTATATACATTAAGCCCAACTTTCAATAGAAATGCATTCACTAATGGTCTCACAGTGACTTCGGTACACATAATAAATATTGTGAATGTAGTTCGCCGTTCATTAATTGTCCACGGATGCATGCTAATGGATAACTGTTATAGAGATGATGGTGTTATTGTATAACCGATTAGCACTCAAGTCGGGCATTGACGGTCACCCCGAATCTCCTCAGGTCGGCCATAGCCGGTCAGCGAATACAGCACAGCTTTTGAACTCGGTTTAAGTGGTTCCATATGGAGATTAAGAGATGCAATACATGCGACACCTATCTAGACATATAACATGAAATTGTAGCTATTTACCGCGTTTTCGAATATTTAACAGCAATAGTTTTTGTTTTTGGACATTTTAAAATGTCCTCCAGCCAGGAGGTTGGCCGCGTATACTGCTAAAAAGTGTAACATATTATAACAAGTTATATGCCAGTGTGTAGATAATTTAACGTTCTTTAAACAAATTAAATAAACCCAACTTGTAGTAAAACCCCAAGCATTAAAAAGTTACACCGCAACAAAGCATTGTTTTTACATACATTTTCAAAATGTCTTAGTGTCAATCATGAAATGGTCAACATATGTTTAAGTTACAACAGTTTTGACACCACTGAGTAGGTACTGTTATTATCTACAACATGCATACAAGATGCAGTTGCGAGAATTGAATAATAATCATGACTTGGTTAAAGCATTATTCTAGAAACGATGGTATAATTGTAACGTACAATTGTGCTCATTGTTGAAATTCAAACATTGAATTAACCAGTTATGATGGTTTACAACACGACCATGCGTTCTACTGTAAATGAATACAACGCTTGTTTGTTTCGTTTGTATTGCTGTGAAACCGTGACACAGAGACTTGGCTTTACTTAAGCTAACGTTGACTAGAACTACTAAATGTAATTGCCACTGCTAAGTCTGTCAGCGATTATTACATAACTTAACTATGTAACACTGTCGACAAGCACGGATCGTTAATTCACGTTTTACATGACTGTGGATGCATGTTATCGTGACGCGTCGTTATACCATTGTCGTGCTTTGCTTGTCTCTTGTCATTTAGGGTCGAAAGCACAACTTGACGACGGCGCACTGGAATTGGCTTATCCTCGTACGAGAAGTCGGCACATGGCAGGGTGCAATTGTGCCCGGCGAGAAGGTGCTACTTCTTCGAATGGAGTCACATACACCAGGGCTGACATGTTTGCCAGAAGTACGTGCCAGACTTTGTCTTTTATGAGTTTTCTATCTAAACATGATTTGTTCAGTATTCTAGCAAAGATCGTCTTTACCGTTTGGTCTAAAGGTGCTTTATTGTGTTGGTCTTCTTCTACAGTTATCTTCATCGTTTTCGATCTTCTGCGGTGATTTTCTCCCGATCACTGGCTTACACTTTAATCGCTTTACGTCATTCCATCTGAGTTTGAGTTCAACTTTTGGCGTCCTTTTTTCCATGATAATTTTGATAGATGTAGGGTATCACTGCCAGAGAATCCCAACATATGCCCCCGACCAGCAACGGCCACCACTTCAGCAGCCTCTTGTACATGGCGCACGTTAGTGTTAAACTCTGAGATAAAGGAAATATGTCTTTGTTTACGCGGAGACCATGTGTCTGAAACACTGCTGAAAGCCTATATAAGAGACTTATGATCTGGGAACAGCGTGAACATTATTTACAGCCAGATACATTGCGCGGAATGCGTTGTTAATTGCAGAATATTTCGTTTCTCCTTAATACATCTTCTGACAAAAGAACGATATGGGTGTCCATACCCCGCCTGGACTCTGTTGTAAGAACGCCCCCACTGCTGTATCAGAAGCGACGGTGTTGATGTTTGTCTGTTGCGGTAGATGATGGTTGTGCAAAGTGTGTTGAGGCTGTCAATGCATCTTAGTAGCGTCGAAAATGGTCGATGTGGATATATGTCCACGCAGATGAAGGCGTCCCGTATTTGAGTTTCACTAATTCAGAAATTAAGTGGCAGCAACATTTCCGCAGCATGGAGCATAAACCGTCGATAGAAATTCAATAACCCCCCAGGTATTCCTTGAGCACATTTGCTGTGCGCGGTTGGGGAAATTCTCGAATCACCTGTACACGGTCTTGCTGCGGCTTGATGCCGGCATATGTGACCCGATGACCAAACAAATCGAGCTGTAGTTGTCCGAAAACACACTTCTATGGGTTCACTACGAGTCCGCAATCAGGTAATCGCTCAAATAGCAGGCGATGTAGGGATTGCGATGTAGGGATTCTCTGGTATTGACACCCTACTTTGGAATTGTCTGACATTGCCTGTATGTCTAAACGAAACTTGCTTTCGCAGTGGAGATACCAATTTGTTGGGTTTTCGAGCTACAGCGCTGGCAACTTAATTGCCACAGCTTTGACACTGCGTGTAGCCGACGGATGTGCTTCGAAGGCTGCCACAGCGGCAGCTATTAAGACGGTGTTAATGCCGACTGCAGCTATGTCTGCCTTAGTCAGTGACACTTGTTTTGCTGTTGGAACAGCCATCTTAAAATTGACGTGGTCAGCTACAATTTAGCTGTTTGTGACTGCGTAGAACATTGCAGAAATGTGTATCGTCATTAAACTCATCGTTATGTTGCTGGTTGCCCGAAGATTGCGTGTTCAAATCACGCCAGGGTCATCATTATAGTAACACACGCTTTACTACATTTCCTTTATTAATTGTTTATTCTGTCACATTTGAAGCGGAACTTAATCAATTGGTAAGCAAAACAACAAAAATACACACACACACACAACACACACACACACACACACACACACACACACACACACACACACACACACACACACACACACACACATATATATATATATATATATATATATATATATATATATATATATATATATATATATATATATATATTATACTATCTTCATGTTGCGTTTGGGTTGGTTGGTTGGTTGCGTTCGTTGCGTTGCGTTGCGTTGCGTTGCGTTGCGTTTGCTTTCGTTGCGTTGCGTGCTTGCGTTGGTGCGTTGCGTTGCGTTGCGTTGCGTTGCGTTGCGTTGCGTTGCGTTGCGTTGCGTTGCGTTGCGTTGCGTTGCGTTGCGTTGCGTTGCGTTGCGTTGCGTTGCGTTGCGTTGCGTTGCGTTGCGTTGCGTTGCGTTGCGTTGCGTTGCGTTGCGTTGCGTTGCGTTGCGTGCGTGCGTTGCGTGGCGTGCGTGGCGTGGCGTGGCGTGGCGTGGCGTGGCGTGGCGTGGCGTGGCGTGGCGTGGCGTGGCGTGGCGTGGCGTGGCGTGGCGTGGCGTGGCGTGGCGTGGCGTGGCGTGGCGTGGCGTGGCGTGGCGTGGCGTGGCGTGGCGTGGCTGTGTGGCGTGGCGTGGCGTGGCGTGGCGTGGCGTGGCGTGGCGTGGCGTGGCGGCGTGGCGTGGCGTGGCGTGGCGTGGCGTGGCGTGGCGTGGCGTGGCGTGGCGTGGCGTGCGTGGCGTGGCGTGGCGTGGCGTGGCGTGGCGTGGCGTGGCGTGGCGTGGCGTGGCGTGGCGTGGCGTGGCGTGGCGTGGCGTGGCGTGGCGTGGCGTGGCGTGGCGTGGCGTGGCGTGGCGTGGCGTGCGTGGCGTGGCGTGGCGTGGCGTGGCTGGCGTGGCGTGGCGTGGCGTGGCGTGGCGTGGCGTGGCGTGGCGTGGCGTGGCGTGGCGTGGCGTGGCGTGGCGTGGCGTGGCGTGGCGTGGCGTGGCGTGGCGTGGCGTGCGTGGTGGGTGGCGTGGCGTGGCGTGGCGTGGCGTGGCGTGGCGTGGCGTGGCGTGGCGTGGCGTGGCGTGGCGTGGCGTGGCGTGGCGTGGCGTGGCGTGGCGTGGCGTGGCGTGGCTGCGTGGGCGTGGCGTGCTGGCGTGGCGTGGCGTGGTCTGCTGGCGTGGCGTGGCGTGGCGTGGCGTGGCGTGGCGTGGCGTGGGTGCGTGGCGTGGCGTGGCGTGGCGTGGCGTGGCGTGGCTGGCGTGGCGTGGCTGGCGTGGCGTGGCGTGGCGTGGCGTGGCGTGGCGTGGCGTGGCGTGCGTGGCTGGCGTGGTATGGCTGCTGGCGTGCGTGCTGGTGCGTTGGCTGCTGCGCTGGCGTGCTGCTGCGTTGGTGCGTGGCGTGGCGTGGCGTGGCGTGGCGTGGCGTGGCGTGGCGTGGCGTGGCGTGGCGTGGCGTGGCGTGGCGTGGCGTGGCGTGGCGTGGCGTGGCGTGGCGTGGCGTGGCGTGGCGTGGCGTGGCGTCAGTTGGGGTAATATTCCTTCCTCTAAAGTTGTTTTTCGAGCATCCTTTGCCTAGTGTTTGACATTACGCAATTGTTGCCGAAGCTGTTTGCGGGAAGGAGGCGAGAATACTCTGTGTGGATCATGTCGCTTGCCTCGGATCAACTCACTCGGGTGACAACCTGGCGGCGAGACACTGGCTTTGCTCAACCTCTGCGAGACATCTGGACACTTGTGAAATTCACAAACAAGACATTTACCATCGTCACCACACCGGTGAGCAATTACAGAAGGCAAGTGTTTGCATAGCAATTCGGTGACTAATGCATTTTGTGTCAATGGTGAGTTAAAATCAAATTTTTGTCACGATTAATGGGCATCATCTCGTCGGTCTGTGTATCTACAGGTATGTTGATAACATTAGCGCTTCTTGCACAACCAGATGTCTTCAGTACTATTTGTCAATATAAATTGTTCTTGTACTATGCCAAATAAATATACATGTTGTATGATGGTGTATGTATGTATGTATGTATGTATGTATGTATGTATGTATGTATGTATGTATGTATGTATGTATGTATGTATGTATGTATGTATGTATGTATGTATGTATGTATGTATGTATGTATGTATGTATGTATGTATGTATGTATGTATGTATGTATGTATGTATGTATGTATGTATGTATGTATGTATGTATGTATGTATGTATGTATGTATGTATGTATGTATGTATGTATGTATGTATGTATGTATGTATGTGTGTGTGTGTGTGTGTGTGTGTGTGTGTGTGTGCGTGCGTGCGTGTGTGTGTGCGTGCGTGTGTGCGCGCGCGTGTGTGCGAGCGTGCCTGGGGATGCGCATGTCTGTGTGAGAAGTAATTGTGTATGCTTGTCCGTATGGCCAGGCACAATTGTGTGCGTGTAATATATCTCCAATGTTCGCATACAAAATACCCATATCAAACCATACTACGCAATTATGTTCACATTTCTGGTGTTGTTATAAATTCCTTACCTTCACTCTCCCCAGTTTCTTGATTGTCACATATTACGGAAGTTTGTTACTATGCAGTGGACAGTAATAAATACAAATGCTCGACGTTTTTCTATTTCAGGAGGTCGACTGGGCTTTAGGTCTGTTTACAATCACCGATATCCGCGATTCCGTGATCGACTACACAGCGCCGTACTGGCAAGAGTCTGGGCAGATCCTGATGATGAAACCAGCTGCACGCGGCTTGCTCTTCTTTTCAAGACCGTTCAGCCAAGAAGTCTGGCTATTTCTCTTCGTCTCGGTGCCGATAATGACAATCATTCCCGTCGCAGCGAACTGCGGAGAGACTCACATAGGCGAAGCCGCGAGAACTTAACACAACATGTGTTTCTGGCTAATCTTCAGAGCAGTGTTCCAGCAAGGTGACGAATAGCTAAATCCATAATAGACTTTCTTGTACGCAATTCTCTATCGTGTATTAGTTTCAGAAACATTCGATGTTGTAAAGCGCGCCCCAGAACAATTATTTGGATGCGGCGCTATATAACAACTCTCTCTCTCTCTCTCCTCTCTCTCTCTCTCCTCTCTCTCTCTCCTCTCTCTCTCTCTCTATCTCTCTCTTTGTCTCCTCCCCCCTCGCTCTCTCTCCCCTCTCTCTCTGTCTCCTCCCCTCTCTCTCTCTCTCTCTCTCTCTCTCTCTCTCTCTCTCTCTCTCTCTCTCTGTATGTGCGTGCGTGCGTGCGTGTGTGTGCGTGCGTGCGTGCGTGCAGTGCGTGCGTGAGTGAGTACGTGCCTCGCTCAGCTTCTATGTATGGCCGATTCAGGGGAAACGTTCCATCTCTAATCTGTGGTCTGCACAGTTGAACAACGAAAAAGCATGCTACTGGTGTAACAACGTAGCTTTATCGTGTGCTGTAGGCTCCAGCTGGGACCCACGTCTGAACGCGACACGGATCATGGTGGCCTGCTGGTGGTTCTTCGTCATCTTAGTCGCGGCGACGTACACGGGCAATCTGATAGCCGTGCTCGCTGTGTCGAAGACGGGCTACCCCGTGCAGAGTCTGCGGGAACTGGCGGAGCAGTCGACCTACAAGTACGGCACCACGGCCGGGGCGGCCATCTACAATCTCATGGGGGTATGACGGTCGTAGTAGACTTCGTTTTGAGTTCCAGTTGCGCTGTGAAACGGGGGAGACCACGGATAGAGTAATAAGAGATTGGAACAACACTGATTTGTATTATGTGTCTAGAACATAACCACTGGTGTAGCAATACATATATACATATATACTTATATATATATATATATATATATATATATATATATATATAATACATACATACGTACATACACACATACACACATACATACGTACATACACATACAGGCGTACATATACGCACACCTGGATACTCCCGTAGCAGGGATTTGTTATCGCTTACTAAATGTTCTTAGACAATTAAAATAACCATTTCAGAAGTCGACGGTCGACGTCTACCAGAAGTTGTGGCAACGAAGCTTACAGCATGACGAGAACAACGTGAAGAGTTGGTCAGAGGTGATAAAGAAGCTAGAGAAAGGCAACTACATCTACCTAGGAGAGACGACATTGTTAAATACTGTCTCGTACACCGACTGCCGGTTTATCGTCGCCAAGGAGACGTTCTTTCCGTCGTCATTTGCCTTTGTCGTGCCGGAGAATTCGCCGTATCTTCCAGCATTTAACAATATGTAAGTTCATGAAAACAATAAGGTTGTGAAAGGGCAAGTGCTATTGTAGTCATCGATAAATGCACGGCCAAAACGAATACTCTTATGCGTAGACGCAAAAAAATAGGCATGATGACTTTATGCAAGGCAGGTTAATATATGAAAATATGAGATACGATTGTTCCAATAGCTTGAAAAGTGTTAAAGTTCCAGGCTCGCACAAACATTTCCAGCAAGGTCCAGCCCAAGACGGCAAACTAGAATAGTTATTAGAACCCGTGCCAGGACCGCATGTGTTTTTCTAAAGTCTGTGTTATTGGTCTTGACCAGCCAGCCACGCACACACGTCCATGGACGTCGAGCAATATAATTTGTCCATGTCCATGGATACACGCATGCATGTGCGCGTCACACGCTATCAGTTACAGCATAAGAAAACGGTGTACAAAATTGTGACGGTTTAATGGACATTTGTAGATAAGAACGTGATCATGAAGGTTTACCCTTGTGTTTCAGAATCAACAACTTGTTGGAGACGGGGCTGATTGAGCGGTGGCGGGCCCAGTACTACCCTCGTGACGTGTGCTCCTCCATCAGAGAAAGTGAAATGTCCGTCCCAGACCCAGCTACCGTTAAAGCCACCCTTGGAGCCTTTGTACTGATATTTGTAGGAATAGTTTTGGCTATGCTTGTCCTTGTATTCGAAGTCAAATTCAATTTGATTAGTATTTTGAAATTCATTCTGTCATATTTGAAGCGAAAGTTAATCAATTGGTACATAAAACTATAAAACTTGACGATCTAGCTACATGGATCGATATGATTAAACTACATATACTCTAAATATTTTCATATATATTATTATATATATATATATATATATATATATATATATATATATAACTGCATATATATATATATATATATATATATATATATATATATATATATATATATATATATATATATATGCATTTAGAGTATGTAGTTTAATCAGAAGCGGCTGGTATCGAGTGATGGAAAAACAGCATTCCATTAGCATTTCCTTAATATATTCAAACACTGTTGTTGCTGCGCAAGGCCCATTCCACAGACATACTGCATCTTCCCTTTTTAAATGTCGTCACAGGTTTACCTTCATTTACACCTAAAGTATGAACATATATATATATATATATATATATATATATATATATATATGCATACTTTATGTGTAAATGTCGGTAAACCTGTGAAGACATTTAAAAAAGAAGATGAAATATATATATATATATATATATATACATATACATACACATACACCACACACACACACACACACACACACACACACACACACACACACACACACACACACACACACACACACACACACACACACACACACACACACACACACACACACACACACACACACACACGATTCTACAATGTATAAGTTTTATCATCTATGGAAACCGAAAGTGTACCCCCAAAATCTTACTAATACTGACCTTATTTCCTAAATTTGATCATGCATACTCCCACACTAATTCTCTCCGCCAAACCTTCGTGAAAATGACGTACGTCGTCTGTGACGTCAGCCAGATTATATGACGCAATATACCGCGCGCAATAATCAGCGACTATAACGAATGAATCATACAATGATTTATTAATATTTAAAGTAAACACAACTCCGCCGAAACTACTATCCACACATGAGACGCAAAACACTACTTACTATCGCGAGTGTGATCGTAGGTTTGGCAGATATAATACTGATCGTATTGTAGTTGAACTGTAAACAGGAAGATGGTCGCGTTTGGCGACATAGTCTCTGCCTATAAAGCCAAACGTACTTTGACAGAGATCAAACGAGCCAAAATTAATGTTGAGAGGGAACGACTTGGTCTTCCTCCGATACGGTCATGGTGAGCAGCTATTTTCTTTATGTTCTTTATCTTGGTATGGAGATTCGAAAGAGCACACGGGTAAAATAACAGAATATGTCCTTTTTAAAAGAAAGTTTCTACAAGGAGTGCATTGCAGAGTATTGACAGTTGTGTGGCACAACATTGCATTGCACAATGTTGATAGTTGCAATGCACAATATTTATAGTTGCATGTGAATATTATGCGACATGTGGAATGAAATGATCGTTTTGGATGATATGGCCTCTATTCATTTCTCGAATTCGAAATCAAAAAATTCCTTGACTCGCTTGGCTTTAAAAATAACATGCTTCCTAAAATAATGGTACATTTGCTATTTTGCTTTCTATAAACTCCATCTGCTTATCTAAGAGTTAAATGCATACGTAGTTCACTCTCTTGATGAAAATTTCATTTATCTGACAGTTCGGCCCTACGTTTTCAGACGATCGTTATAACACCAGTGTCGCCATCTTATGATCAACCGCATACTAAAACTTAACATCTACTTAACTAGCATTACCATGTTAAGCTGATACTTGCAACGTCAGCGTGTAAAACAGAAATATAATACCTACTTCTACTTAAGCAGTTGCAGTATATATATATATATATATATATATATATATATATATCGATTTTAATTCAAAATGGCTACTGTTATATGCCATGCTCTTTCTACTCTACCGTAAAACGACATGACATATAACAATTCTTCTCATCTACCCCTCTCTCTGTCTACCACCACCACCACCACCACTACTACTATTACTACTACTACAACAACTAACACCACCACCAGTACTACTACTCCCACTACTACTACTGCTGTTACTACTACTACTAATACTCTACTACTATTACACTACTACTATTAATATTACTACTGCTATTACTACTACTACTACTACTATTACCACTACACTACTACTATTACTGCTACTACTACTACACCTATTACTACTACTACTACACTACTACTACTACTACACTACTACTACTACACCTATTACTACTACTACTACACTACTACTACTACTACTACACTACTACTACTACACCTATTACTACTACTACTACTACCACTACTACTACCACTACTACTACTACCACTACTACTACACTACTACTCCTACCACTACTACTACCACTACTACTACCACTACTACTACTACTCCTACTACTACTACTACTACTACCACTACTACTACTACCACTACTCCTACTACTACTACACTACTACTCCTACTACTACCACTACTACTACCACTACTACTACCACTACTACTACTACTCCTACTACTACACTACTACTACTACTACTACCACTACTACTACTACTAGGTCGGAGAACATGTGGATGGCGTGCTGCATGTCTGCCCGAGCCGTTGTTCTGCGGATCTGCTGCAGCTGCTTCATGGCGGACGAACGAGGCCGTCAACCAGGCATCCTTTCTTCCGGCACCTTGGCCAACGAAGTGCTCAAGTGTGTCGTGGGTAAGATGGTTAACGGAATTAGGACAAGCCAAGCAACGGTTCCCGTAAAATATTACATTTATTAATGTCGGTTTGCTTCATGAACGTGCCGCTTAGGCTTGGTGAAAATCAACAGTGTAATCATGTCGGAAATGTGTTTACTGTGTTGGTAAAATAGCAATAACGGTGCCGTGAGAATGACAGTATTAAAATGTTGTATATCATAATGACAAACGTTAGTTTTGACGGTTAGAATAAAATAAGTGATAATATAATATGACTTTTATGGTATGGCAATATTGATCAAGAATGTGTTTCTCACAGGTTGAGTTTAATAGCAGAGTCACGGCAGTCTCACAGTAGAGTTTAAAGAATTCAATTACAATCAGTTTTCAAACATTCATATATATATATATATATATATATATATATATATATATATATATATATCACATATTGAATGAATGAATGAATGAATGAATGAATGAATGAATGAATGAATGAATGAATGAAAGGATGAATTAATGAATGAATTAATTAATTAATTAATTACATTTATTTCAGCATCAACAGCACACATTTTACATCATATATGCCTATGCAGTGCAAACAAGACAAATTGTTGAACAAAGGGTAAACGAAATGCAATACTTATAATGTTTACCCTTATAATTGCTTAACTAAGTTCATATTGCATCTGAGAAGAGAGCGCAATAATAAATTCAAGTGCTACGACACTATTTGCTTGTACAAATATATGATATTTGATTGAAAGAAAATACCAGAACATTTAGTAATGCAAAACTTCGATAACAATAAACATCTGAACGATTGTTTAAGTTATCTTATTCATGTAACGTGGTCGGCAAAAATATGTTCTTCTTCTCTCAGATACTGGACGGGGCCCTTTGCTAGGCGTTTAAAATCCAACGAGAATTTGTGAGTCCACTACAGGTTACACATTTACACCCTGTGTGGGATCTTCTACTTCCCCTGGCATAGGCACCAGATAGAAGGGACCACCGGCTTTTAGTGTCTCTTCCGAAAGATACTGGCAAATGTGGGGTGGAAGAATTTGCCTAAGTTTCGAAACGGCGGTAGATGGGATTGAACCACCGTCCCCTCGATTGACAGTCCAGCGCTCTGCTACGCGACCATCTCTCCCCACGTTCTAAGAATCCAACACATAACGATTCAATAGTGTATCTGCATAGCACATTTTGAACTGATGAACATTCCTACTACTAATCAGTGAACTAACGAAAGAGTTCCAAAGTGCAACCCCTGTAACAGAAATACACATACTCCTTACGTTGGGCGTGCATAGGTTTGCATAAAACTACATTGATTTCTGGATGAATACAGTATTTACTGCGACATGCTAGCACATAGAAGTAAGTAAGTAAACGTTTTATTTCCTGACGGTAATCATGTCACGTGGTAAGTCATGATTTTCAATGGACCATCATCAACCATCACTTTTATAAACATTCACACAGCAAAGCTTTAGATAATATATATAGATAACAGTAATATTAATACAATATTAACAGTAATAAATAAATCAGAAATGTAAATATAATTTAAAATAATTAAAATATAACAAAAACATTATTTAAAATAATAATAGTAAATTACTAAATAAACTTTATCAAATATGACGATAACATTATATTATCTAAAAGTAATTTTAACAATTTAACATTTCAGTCGTTAACAAGTATTCAGTGTGATCCTGTTTCGTATTCTATTTATTGAAAATAAAATATAAAGTATCAATAATTAAAAGTTCAATAGGCATACAGTTACAAATATAATTTCAATAACACAAGGACACTTGTACATGTAATAACAGTAGTTTGCTCCTCTCGCAGGTTTCATGTGCGGTCTCACCATCTCCGTCCTCATGTTCCTCTTGCTCGTCTACCAGCTGCAGTTCTCGCCAGGCTCTTCCTTCGTCGCCTCCGCCGTCATCAGCTCCGCCCTCAGTGTCGGTCTCGCCTTCTCCACGCAAGTGAGGTGCATCGTCATGGTGGCCATGCCGACGCTCTTCTCGAGTACGTGTGCTTAAACACACATAGTTACATTTATTGTCCTAGTTTTTTTGATTTTCTTATTAGTATAATGTTATTAATACTATGTTAAATATGTTATTATAAACATAGTTAGCATGTGCATAGTTAATAATAATAATAATAATGTTTGATTTGATATAGCGCCATACACATTATTGTTCGTGGCGATTCACAACATCTGTAAATTGCCAAAATGGTAGAATTGCAATATATAATAAAATAGAAATATGAATATATGTTGTATCAAATACTAGTAACAATAAGAATAAAATAGTAAATGTTAAGCTCGGAACAGTGATTGCGATTTCAAAGTTTCCAACCTGACAAAGTTTCAACTGGTAAACAGAGCATCCCGTTTCAAAACAAGCTTGATTGGCAATATTGCCGATTCGGATTGAGTTACCCGCACCGCAATATCATGACACATTATAAGTGATGTCCAACGATGTCACATTTTCCCGTGCATGATATGTCTGTTTACGTGGTAGGCAGGGGTCGTGCTGTTCTGCTTATGTACGCCTTCGTGCTTATCATGACCTACCCGATGGAGAACTTCCAACACAACACGGAAGTGATGTCACAGAGCGCTCTGTGCGGCCAGGAGGCCGCTTACAACGCCACCAAAGAGGTCATCGACGTTGCCTTGGCTCCCGTCAAAAGTAGGTCGTGTATAAATAGGTTAGATTAATCGTGACACTTCTCTAATAATCAAAACGTTGCATTGCGCAATGATGTAGGTAGGTGTAGGTGTGGCTAAATTAAGTGTAATACCATTAATACAATTGACGTGTAACAGTTGTTTAAAAACTTTAAAAAAATAATAATAATACTGTTACCATAATACTGTTACCAACGCCAACGGTTTCGTCTCTATTCAGCTAAACCATTTCGTTGTATAATTTAGTATGCCAATTCCTAGAATACCCTTAATAATTAAATCATGTAGGCCCTAAATTGTTTATTATGTCAGGTGTGACGTCCTTTTCGCACGGATGCAATTCGTTTGAAATGGGTAAATATTATGCATATTGGCAACGTTTTGTGAAGGGGCGTGAGCAATGTAAACAAATTGATAACCTACGTGTTTTCGTGCGCACGCGTGTGGGCGAGTGTGCTTATGGGCATGCGCATGTGTGCGTTTCCGCGTGTATTGAGGCTCGACCGGGCAATGTTTCGCTTGCAGGTATAATCGGTCGCATTCGCAAACTAATCAAGTCGCTAATGCACTTCACGCGCGTACTGAAGCAAGGTTTCATGAAGGTGCGACGGATATTCGAAGAAGTGCGTAAGTATCCGAACTTGTTCGCAATATACCTATAGACCTCAAGCATTCTAGTACAGAACGATATACCTGTACTTCATTGGCCGTTATCTATTGGTCACAAGTGTTATTTATTTGTGATGACCGTATGAGTAGCTGGCCTATCTTTGAATCATTAACAGTGTTATCAGTGCGATTTAACGTAACACTGCCATTAGTGTTTTAGTTTTTCAACTCATGAAATTTTACAACGGATTTTGTAAAATCAAATTTATGAAATTTTACAACGGATTTTGTAAAATCAAATTTTCTTCAGGAGCTCCTTGTCTTAGTAAAACGGTCCCCGGGTGAATGTTTCATCGCCGACTCTTTCAGTTGCTGCGGTGAGTCGTGTGAAGACGTGGCTACTCAGCTTCGTGACGAAGTGCAACAAGGTCATGGGATCACCATACCGGAAGTGTGTCGCGGCGATCGATAAAGGCGTCGAGAGATGCAAGTACGAAGATGCAATACAATACATCATTTAATATATATATATATATATATATATATATATATATATATATATATATATATATATATATATATATATATATATATATATATATATCCTGAATATAATGATGTTTAAATTTTCTATTTCTGTCCTAGTATATTTATATGTTTAAAACATGTGTTCGCATTGATAAATAGTTCTTACTTAGCACGTTATTAATGCAGTATTATGTTGTGTTTGTGCGTATATTTGTAAAGTGCCCGAGAGTCGGTCATCGACAGTAAGCCACCAGTGTTCAGTGAAGGACGTTGTAGTCCTAGACCACGGGGGAACTGGCACAGGAGGAAGACAATTTGCTCCAGAATAGAATTCTGATTCTCGATCCGTAGTCTTGAATAAAAAAAATGGGCAATGGCTTCACAACTATTTGCCCCGGTTTGACATATTCAAACGCGTCCCTAAATCACGGAATAGATAAGGCTTATTTGAATCAGTCACTGTGTTCAGTTATTAACAGTTAATTACATTAAGGATATTGAGAAAGGTATTTTTCGAGAAAACTGTATTAATGCCTGGCTCCCCCCAGCGTGTCATTTGTCGTAATTACAATGACGATTTCGTCATTTGTAGAAGGGGAATGTGGATATTTAAGTTTTTATGCGACCTCGCTAGAGTAAGCTGGATATGCCACATTGCTAGAGGTGAGTGAATCACATCAAACACTGATGCCCCCTGTGCGTACCTCGGTTGAATGTGTCTACCTAAGACCGCTAATAACCACAAACTGTCAAACTGTTTCCATTCAAAGTCCGTCTAAACTGACCGATGCATAACACATGAAGCAACACTACAAGCGGCAAGCATGTATTCGTCTTTTGCTTTGAAAACCACAAACTGTCAAACTGTTTCCATTCAAAGTCCGTCTAAACTGACCGATGCATAACACATGAAGCAACACTACAATCGGCAAGCATGTATTCGTCTTTTGCTTTGAAAACCACAAACTGTCAAACTGTTTCCATTCAAAGTCCGTCTAAACTGACCGATGCATAACACATGAAGCAACACTACAATCGGCAAGCATGTATTCGTCTTTTGCTTTGAAAACCACAAACTGTCAAACTGTTTCCATTCAAAGTCCGTCTAAACTGACCGATGCATAACACATGAAGCAACACTACAATCGGCAAGCATGTATTCGTCTTTTGCTTTGAAAACCACAAACTGTCAAACTGTTTCCATTCAAAGTCCGTCTAAACTGACCGATGCATAACACATGAAGCAACACTACAATCGGCAAGCATGTATTCGTCTTTTGCTTTGAAAACCACAAACTGTCAAACTGTTTCCATTCAAAGTCCGTCTAAACTGACCGATGCATAACACATGAAGCAACACTACAATCGGCAAGCATGTATTCGTCTTTTGCTTTGAAAACCACAAACTGTCAAACTGTTTCCATTCAAAGTCCGTCTAAACTGACCGATGCATAACACATGAAGCAACACTACAATCGGCAAGCATGTATTCGTCTTTTGCTTTGAAAACCACAAACTGTCAAACTGTTTCCATTCAAAGTCCGTCTAAACTGACCGATGCATAACACATGAAGCAACACTACAATCGGCAAGCATGTATTCGTCTTTTGCTTTGAAAACCACAAACTGTCATACTGTTTCCATTCAAAGTCCGTCTAAACTGACCGATGCATAACACATGAAGCAACACTACAATCGGCAAGCATGTATTCGTCTTTTGCTTTGAAAACCACAAACTGTCAAACTGTTTCCATTCAAAGTCCGTCTAAACTGACCGATGCATAACACATGAAGCAACACTACAAGCGGCAAGCATGTATTCGTCTTCTGCTTTGATATAAATCTGCAACAAGTCATTATTAGGTCACGTTGTGGTTGGAACAACGAAAGTCACACTGACAGGTTCGGCTAATCTTGCCGCCGTTTCAAAATGGGGTAAAGTTGTTTAATTAATTAATTAATTAACTGTCTTCGGGTAGGAATGGAAGCATGGCTGAATATTCTCTTATTGAGATGATCTCGTATTGACCAGATCTACCCACGTGCTACGCGTTAATAAATCGCTTTGAGCAATCCGAAGGACAAGGTAACGCACTAAGTAAAACATTTCTACGAGAAGTGTCTAGTTTGTATAACATACTACTTCCCAAAATCTGTAGTCATACAACGAGCATAATCAACGCTTTATTTCAAACAAATAATCTGCCAATGATATCCACTGATGGCAGTGACGTTATGTGAACATGGCGTGTTCCGGTTTCTTTTGCTTTTTCCAGCCGGAGAGTTGCTCTGCATGGTCACCGACGCCATTGTAAACATCTTCAATGAGCACATCAAACCAAGTAAGGAATCATTACGGTTTTGCAAAAAGTCTATCTTCCATATTCAAATAAACACAGACAGCGGTATGATATGTTTAAGAACGTAAATCGCACAGCAGGTTAGTATAGCGTGCTTAACTTGACTAATCGGCGAGCAAATCGCGTGACTCAGACGCAAGAGTAGGTGTACAGTTGCCCGTGATCGACTTACGTCGTTTTAATGTACGTTATAATTGCACGAATAAATACTCATTATATTATGTAACTTGGGAAACTGTAGATAAGACACGATGGGGCGCAAGAATTTTATTCCACAGACTGATACAAAGTTAGATCGGCTGAACTTTAGTTAAGTTCAAGCATTAAACAACAATCTGAAAAATCATATAAAAATATGGCTGACAACAACGTCGATATAAGGATGTTTAAAATGTCGTTTAACCATTCACATGGTGAACGATAAGTCATATTTCCGTCTTGCCTCAGACTAAAGTATAACAAAGAATACGGTGGGTTACCGTAATGACTTGACGTAAAATGATAGAAGTACAGCCTTTTTACCAATATTTTTGGTGAACGCACGACCTGCCCACGAAGAGGTGACAGTGATTGGGCAGACTCCCTAAAAACAAATGCAAGTAACTGACGGCCCAGCATATATAGATGGCATTTGTGTTCCAACCATCACAGAAATGCAGATCGCGTTGAGAAAAGTGGCCAAATTGTTTGACTTCGGCGTCGACCTCGACTACCGTTACTCGCTGCAGCTGAATAAGTCGAAGTCATACGACAACATCCGTGGAAATATCAACACCGAGTTGCGCAGAAAACTCGTCTTCATCGAGACCATCAAGACGTGGTCCAATCTGCTGCTTCTGTGGACGCTCGGATATGTCCTTCTCAAGTAGGTTTAGGCTTTTCATTTGTAAGTTCCTCCCTTTAGGCTTTTCTTATGTCCAGCAATTATAGGCTGTCCCTACAGTAGTCAATATCACACAGTTCTGCCATTTTCAGTCGACGATATAGTCATATCCCGTCTTCATGCTGTCCTTGCAGTCGCCAATATATTTGGCCCGCATTTAGGTGATATAATGTTTTCAGTAGCAGGTCCACGACTGTGGAACTCTCTCCCTGCCGAGATAAAGAAAACCTGTTGCATCGTGACTTTTAAAAGACTATTGAAAACCCACCTATTCCTATAGGCACCTGACACTTATTTTTTATTTTTTTATTTTACCTATGTATTATCTTGTACACGTTTTACGTTAATTTTACATAATGTTATACTCAGTATTTTATTATCAATATACCATTATTTTAATAATTATCTTTAGCTATTTTATTTATTTTATTATTTATTACTATTACTTTTTATAAATATTTTATGTACTTTATTTACCTTAATAAACTTAATATTATTATTTTCATGTATACATAATCATGTGCAGCGCCTCCGAATGGATATTTCCAGATTTATGGCGCTTTATAAATGTTCTTCTTCTTATTATTATTATTAGTATAGGTGTTTTCGTACAGTCGCCCATAACACCACATCATGTCATTATGATGTCCCTGTGTCGCCAACACTGTCATGTCCTTCATCTAGGCTGCCCTGGAGTAATCAATACATACTACGCCAACAGTGTATGTTCCATATCTTAATAAACTATTAGTAATACTAGAACACTTACGTCGAATTCCCAAAAACAATGTCCACA
>JAODUO010000063.1:172500-237500 GCA_025642075.2 Ridgeia piscesae | reverse complement strand
AATATAAGCTCAACTATTTTTGCAGGATTAAATAAATAAAATTCATGTCATCAACATGGAATTCATTGCAAAATAGAATGCAAGTCAATTAACGATTAATACTAGCACGTGTTTGTTGTGGGTGAATGTCTTCTGTGCTTATCTGCGCATGCATGCATTTATGCATGGGTGCGCGTGGGTGCAATGATATGCATATGGACGCGTGAAACCAAAATATTCACTAAGTTCTAATAAAGCAACAACCGGTCTTGTTCATGTGAGTTCTTTTATTGCGTATTTGTCGAAATGATCAACACTCAAGCCAGTCGATGTGCAATGCTAGGCAATTCGTGCACCGACAACCACAGCGCAGCGTTTTGCAATGTACATTCCATTCCGCCCAATATACGGGTGACGAACATTTGTAACGTTCTTAATTTACGACGGGATAGAACAGGTAGTTGCTGCTATGTTACAATAATCTCTGCAAGGCTCTGAAGAAAACACACTCACCGTGTCTGAATTGATTCCTTTCATGGAGACAGTCAAATCTATTAAATACCAGAGTTGCTATGACACGATACGTCAGATCATAATGTGCCCGTTACACACGTATACTGCTACACGGTGTCTGCCACAGGCGGCTACACAGCGAATGTTGCACACACAACAGTTCATAACGACATCACCACGTTAATTAGACGCTATCTCTTCAACATACAAAAGCAGACAGAGCGAGAAAAAACAGGTAGAACACAACAACTCCGTCAATTAAATCAGCTAAAACAGGGACGTCTAGTGACACGTATAATAAAACATTACGGACCGAATACGGGAACATACAAAGGTGTCAACAAAGTGTTTCAAAAATCAATTATAGCTCCCACAACCTATTAACTACATGACACGTGTGAAGAGAAACGCAAGTACCGTCGGGAAAGACCTGGTTTTCATAAGGTACATTAAAACAACAAGATAAAACGATTACCGTCCGCAGTACATAGATCGCCAAGTGTAGAAGTGGTCAAAGGTCTCATGTCAACGAGTACTCCTCTCTGTATAGTCCACCCGTAAAAGATCAGGTTAATTTGTAAATCTTATTTTTAAACCAAGCCTGTCTATTCGGGCTTTTTAATACGATGTTCGCGAGAGAACAACGAACACATTGAAGATGCACTGCATTTAATATCCTTCAGAGTTAATATTTTGAAACGTTTGCAAGAATACAACCATTAGAAAGATAGCTGGATTTGGCAGACCCATTTTCGTCGATCAACATAATAAATGGGTCTAAGTACAACTAATTCAGTGGAAACACAACATACCACCGCACTTCAACCATATTCGTGGTTCGTGGTATTTACATAATTTATAGACACGCTAACCCGTTTACGATGCAGTAACGATTCGAAATGCCGAAATGTGTAACTCTTACAATACACGACACAGCACAAAATGATGCATATCATCCAAACCACTCCAATTTGGGGCGGCAACGAAAGCTATCAAAACAACTGGATATTATGCTTACTAACATCATCTGGTACTAAGGTACGTATGATTGCGAACTGGCCAAATTGCATTATTATCACTCCATGTCTGATTATCCCTGAAACTAAAACTTCATCACAAAAACATAGCAGTTTTTATTTCCTTTGCATTGTTCCGCTCTCCTACCACCGTAAATGTGAACCAACATTACAATAATTATCACCAGCAAGGCCACTAACTAGCAGTGTATAGAAACACCTACCAAACTATAAAAACAAAACGTAACAAATGACATATAATAATTGTACAACGGCGCCTAATGTAAACTATAGTATAGCATATACACTTGCTGTTATCGACACGCATGCGTGGACGTTGAAAATAAACACAAGTGTTACATCATAATGCAATAAACACAGCCCACAATAAACAGATCTATGCCACATTTACACTAGTGTAGCGATATGTTATGGCCTCATGTGCACAGATTTCACCTCTTATAAAAGCCACCTGCTAAAACGGAAAAAAAAATGACAAACATGCATGCAAAGCTCCACGTAAAGTAAAAACCTTTCGCAAAAACAAAAAATGTGACACCACCCACAAAAACAACGTAAATACACCATAAGAACAACCGCGACATTTATGAAAAGATGCTGTAAACCAGTTGCATCTATAATTGAAATAGCTGTCAGCCTTCTATCAGGATAGATTAAAATAGCAGCCAAGTGTAACAGCTTAGTGTCACTTGATGATGGAAAAATCATGTCATATGGGAATCCTTAAATTTAGTACTACTATGTCAAACATCGCTTCCTAAATATGTGCCAACTAGATTACACATCAAACGTTCAATGTGGCAACTACTGAAAATAATATCAAGTTAGCATTGTGTTAAAAATATATCTGGTTTATGGTATTTGCAACATCTTTACATTAAACGTGCGTAGCACACAACAGCGTATAACCGAGTTACAAGACTAGACAAAATCATAACTGCCGTGACAATTCATAATACCGCACATGGCCTATTATAGCACTTGAGATTCACAGAACTTCCACATCAAGTTAAACTTGTTATTTATACTCACAGACTTTTGAATTGGTCGAGTTATATATATATGTTGCAAAACCGGAATTGGCAATTTTTCAAAAGGTTAGGAATTTTGACAATTTATTAGGAACATCTCAGACAGACATTATAGCCAAATGTTTTTCGTCGATCTGCAATGCTAAACTACAGTCTCTTTAGAGTACTACCAAATTTGCTCTATTTAAGCCTATCCAAGCTTCGCATGTCCATTAACGATGGCACTTTCACACACAAAACACAGTCATCCATCTCGACACAGCTTCCAAATATCACACATACAGTACTCCCAAAAAGTAACTGGCAGTTCTTTGAAATTCACCTGTGTACATTATTGTCTACCTATCAGGTGAAAGCACTCCCAAGTGTCAATCAAATTTAATGTTTTGTCGCCTAGAGGATTAATAATGGATTATGGATTATTACAGAATGTTACTTTTGATTGACAATTGGGTGTGCTGTTGCCTATTAGATAGACCCTAATGTACAACAATTAATTTTAAAGTGAATGTACCAGTTACTTTCTGGCAGTACAGTACCGTGCTATTTTGGTATTGTATTTTTCAACAGATCATTTTAAATTGGAATAAATGTATGAATGTATAAAATGATCTAGTGTAAGGACTTTCTCAATACAACCCCATCCATTAAGAGCGGTTTTAAAAACAGCTGCTCGAATTATGGTTAATGACTTAACATGATCAGTCCTAATCCTAATCGCCAAAACAGCAAAATGATGCGTATTCTTGAGCAAAGTATGCCAGGAATGAACATTTATCATGCAGAGTGTTTTCTCCTCAAAACAAACTACAGTCAATACAACATTTGTTGTGCGAAAAACATTTGTTTAAAATTTAACTGTTAAGTTTGCAAGTTGCAAAATACAATAAGCACAAAAGTAAATGTCTGCACAGCTCAACAAATATTAATTATTTTTGTGATAAATTACATTTCCAATGCTCAGTCGGTTCATGAACTACGTGAGCTTTCACCATGACCTCACAAAACAAGCGTCTGTGCAGTCTCTTAGAATACCAATCTATTTGTTAAAAACGTCTTCATTAATACTTATTTATGAAGCATTTTCAATGCTATCTCTGCACAGTGTCGAAAGGGAAATTAAACTACAAACCATGTCACACTCACACATTAATTAACCACACAATTCTCCAGCAAATTTAACTCGTGATTAAGTGGCACATCTTGCACACATTACAAACAACTTATAATTAAGCATAGCAATCACATTTCAAACTCTGCGCCTAAAAGCAAGATGCCACGGAGAAATAGTTCTCCTCAATATAATACATAACGTGGTGTAACCACTTGAAATATCAGTGTCAAATATCGCAGAAATCGTCACATACGGTCCGCGTTACTGAAGACTACAAGCGGAACTATCAGAGTCAGACTCTTATGCTAACGCTAATGCTATGCACATGTATAACATGTTGGTCAAACACACATCAGCTAGTGATTCACTATAAATACTGCAACTATCCAGTGATGTTTCGCCAGTGCCAACTTTGTTCCATGGAGCATCATTTCTAAGAAAATATTTTACGTTCAGTGATTTCATCTATTTTTGAAGAGTCTCTTGAGAAATTAAGGGAGAGATGGATAGTTTGGGAGGCGGTGAGAGAGAGAGAGAGAGAGAGAGAGAGAGAGAGAGAGAGAGAGAGAGAGAGAGAGAGAGAGAGGAGAGAGAGAGAGAGAGAGAGAGAGAAGGGGGAGTGAACAAGCATGAGAGAGAGAGGGACAGAGAGAGGGAGGGAGAGACAGAGAGAGAGTAAGTTGGGAGAAAAAACAGGGAATGACGGAAAAGAGACATTACAAAATCAAAAGAGAGAGAGAGGTGGAGGAGAGGGAGACAGAGAGAGAGAGAGACGGGGAGAGAGAGAGGGAGAGACAGACAGACAGACAGACCTACAGATGGAGAGACAGGGAGGCAGGAAAACAGAGAGATCACCTTCAGATGTTCTCTAGTTGCCTCAGAGGTAACAGGGCAACTGGAAAAATATCACTACATAATCACAGTAGTTTTGCGGATATGTGATTTAACTTAAAGAACGTTTCCTGTGTAATTTTACTACTGGAAAGGACAGGCCTCAGAGGCCACCACTACTTGTGCTATTGCCACATTGTGCACCCAAGCTGAGTGGGCCTGGCAAGAAATATCACATAAATAAGCATATGCAAGTGTTCCTCTCATTCATATGGGCTGTCAAGTGTTCCAATGTGATTTTCATGTACCCACGTCGGATAACAAGTTGTTAACTAAATCACCGACAGTGCAGTACATCAATGACAACACCAAATGCCATTGTCTAAATCACGCCAACAAGACATGAGGACAACCCACGCTCACACCTGTATGAGAATTCTTCGTCAAATTCTCCATTTCCAAGAACTCTGTCATCACACGAGCCAACTGAATCGATAATCGCCACAGACAGCACACACATGCACGCACGCACGCACACACGCACACAGACACACACACACACACACACACACAACCTTGCATATTCTAATGTTTATATTATCCTCAATCTCTGCCATATTCCAATGTATTTACATCACCGCATTGTGTAACCATAAGTTTGCAAAGTCAAAAAATTTGTCTCAAGTATTAAATTAAAATCTTTGTATTACAGTGGATGGGTTGTCACCGTACATAATAGGGTAAGCATATTTCCTATATCTGTCCAACAATGAACAAAACGTCTGTTAATGCAACTAACACCAACAGCCATTTTGTTTTGTAAAAAAACGCAATCCCTATATTTATGGGGGGTTTCAACGGATGCTAGACCCACAAAAAGTCTGACTTTACAAACATATGAGCTGACCTAAAGCATGCGTAATGGATTATCCTGATGCAAGCAGTAATTCTAACCCACATCCTGATCCGTGGATGATCCAGATTAATGGATCACTAGCAGTGGTGATGGATGATCCAGTCCCTAGGACTAGGCACTAAGCGCTGGCCGCAAAGTGGGCAGCTGCCTCTGGAACTTAGGCAGACATAGTCCGTACTTCACCTCCATTCCCTCGAAGGTTGCGAGAGCCAAGCGGTAGCCACCAATGTGATCAGGGTTTATAGGCAGCAGGTCTTCGGGCGCAGGCGTCACATGGGAACCCTCGGGGCGTCTACAAGCATTGCACACAGGTCAACGGCCACACACTTGTCTACATCTGTTTTAATTGGCAAAAAGCCGAAGGTCATTACGCCAATGGGGGTGGGGGTTGGGGTGGGGTTTGGGGGTGGGTCATGTTCGGAAGCACGACATAGAATTTAAGTGTTGTTTTAAAAGTGTCCACCATGGAGGCAGACACAATTGTTTCGGATAGCCCATTCCAATTCTTTGATTCTTTAAAAATAAATGTTTGGCCTGTACCAGAGTTATGGCCGGTAGTTGAATAAATCATTTACTATGGCCACGCATGTTGTTGACTGAATGAACAAGATGGTTTGGAAAAGGAATGGCTGTTTTTTGGTGTATGGCTTTATCAAATAGTGTTAGACACCTGACCTCTTAAATACTATAACGGTTCTCTTCAAGTTTTCTACATAGGATGCATTTGGAAGTTTTTTTGGCCATCAAACACATATGGTCACATTCCTTCTTTTTGCATACATAATTTGTAGATGACTTCTTTCTAAAAGTGCTGCTTGTTTTATGGTTTTTTTTTGTATTTGAAAACACTGCATTTGCTTGCCAGAGAGAATACATATGTATGTATGTATACATCTGATGAAAGAGTATTCATGGAAGATATGTTATATATATATATATATATTATATATATATCTATATTATATATATATATATATTATATATATGTATATATGTATATATATATATAAATCGAGAATTTTGTGTAATTGTAGTTAATATATATATATATATATATATATATATATATATATATATATATATATCACACACACATATACATATATACATATATATATATACTATATATATATATATATATATATATATATATATATATACATATATTATGTATATATATATATATGTATATATGTATGTGTGTGTATATATATATATGTATATATATATATATATATTAACTAAATTGTAGCGACAAAATATTCGATTTATTTGTCAGAGTACACACTTCACAACACTTGTGAAATATGTTTTCCAGCTCAGACTTATAATTATTACCATGTGACATCTCAAAAATGGAGATACCTCTAAGTAAAGTGAAATCATAGTTACCAAAAAAGAAACCTATCTAAGCCTGCATGATATCTGGTTAAACATATTCATACTACAACAGCAAGACAGTATCACAAATATAAAATAACAGAAATAATCTTATGCTAGAAACTAGAAGAGGACTATAGGTAGAAGATATATCACCTGAGTATGTTAGATGAACATAATAATTAAATTTTTATAATATACAAAACATCTGAGCTGGAAATGTTTTACTATTTACTTATTTATTTGTGTACTGCACAGTTCAATAATGTATTAGTCGTAATTAAATTAATTAAACATTTTGAGTGCACATTACACTTAGAAATGGACCAGATCTTGCCGTCTGCCAGTTATGAATTGTATCGCTGTTTATACACTTACCGTCCTCCGAAGTCAACGTAGAGAAGACGCTGTAGAATTTCATACGTCATCAAAGTGACACCGAACTGAGGGGAGGATCGCATCACGCGAGCTGCAGAGACAACATCACCCAGTCACCAGTGCCACTGGCACATCAACAAACTCACTCACATCGGTTAATCATTAACACTGGGTTTATCACTCCCTGTCGGCATACACTGTAAGGTCAAAACATTACACAGTAACACGTAACTGACTGCTTCATGAAACACGCAGAATTTTGCAAATGTAATGCAGATATCAGGAATCATTTTAACTTACATTAAAATAAAAACAAAATCTTAATCTATTTTGTACACACTATGTATATTTTTCTTGAACATTTCTCAGAACAATTTGAAAACATACGTCCGTGAATATGTACGAATGGTGAAGGTAATTGGAGAATATAATACAAATTTAAATAATATACAATAAACAAATGACAACATTGTATTTAAAGTGTTAAACACTGACATGCCTTTCATGATTATTAAAGCACTTACCTGGAGCCCCCTTCCAAAACGCCCTGCCACCCTCCTCTGCCCAGATCTTGCGGGCGGCATCAATGACCCCGTGATAGGTGGTCATCCCCTCTCTGGCCACCACCTGTAGACGGGTCTTGATCACATCGGCCGGAGTGGTCAGTGCAGCGGCCGGCGCACCTGAGGCGGACATTCAATTCATTTCACATTACTCTCCTAAGGAGGATATTAATCCTACAACTCATGATGTAGTATACAAGAAATGAAAAGAAATGTTTTTAAAAAACATAAAATATTGTCAAAGAAGAGAAATAAAATGCAAAATTAAAAAAACACTGAACCCATAGACGTCAATATTACATGTTCAGCTTTCTGATCACCGCAGACACAACACTCTTTTATATTTCATGCACCAGAAGAACACGAACGTACAAATGGAGCGGGTGACCAGAAGCAGCAGTGACAGCACGAGCTGTCGTCAAAAGTACACGACTGGTCATTTCGGACAGCATTGGTGCAGGTAAACCAATGATCTTGGTGGCTGTGTGAATTTTTTAGAAGCCTGTTATAGTTAACATAGAAAGAGCAGGATAATAACTGTGAAAGGCTCAGTTATAATAGCTATGACAGGCTCAGTTATAATAACTATGTGAGGCTCAGTTATGCTCAGTGCAGCTGGAGAATTATTTTTGCGTCAACGCTGAAAGCTCACAACTTTTGAAGAACGTGCAGTCGCTGCTGAGTGCAGTCTTTGCATGATATGTTGTGAGACAGGGTATTTATCATAGTGAGAAGCTGGTGATTTTTTTTTGCCCCAACTGTCTCAGTCGATTCAGCCACATGTTACTTGTACCCAATGACACCTGCCAAACGTGCTGACTATAACGTTGTGTTATCGCATAGTCACTCAGATTGTGGCAACATCAACACACACAAAACAGCCATACACACATGTGAGCACACACACACACGCACAGAATGCCATCCTGCAATATTTAAAGATAAATATATAGCGCAGTATCCAATCCCACAGGATTGCTCAAAGCGCTTTACACTTTATTCCCTGGCAGACCTATTCAATCAAACACCATCTCAGCTTCTCTGGGAAGCATTCAGCCGCACTGCAATTAATGCACAAAGACTGTCCATACACAAAAATCCAGCTATGTCTATAGCCAGGTACTTATTCATACAGCTGAGTGAACTGGAGCAACGTAGAATTAAAAACTACCCAAGTTTTGACATGACAGCACAGGATTCAAACCTGGGTTCCTTAGTTGAGAGTCCGTAGCTCTAGGTACTGTGCCATTAAACTGCTATCAATGTACATCTTATAGATATTACCATATCAACATCTGTTGTACCACAACAACTGTCAGGATCCTGGCCCAAGTCCCCCCTGCTTCCTACACTCACCGGCAAGCGTTGCTGAACACAGCAGAGAGAGGGCGCCATTGTAGCCTCGGTCGTCACATGATTTCGCCTTCAGGTGGGCGTACACGGGGAAGTAGATCCCTGAGAACGGGATGTCTCTAAGGAAGCAGGCTCTTGCTCCCTACAACACCAACACACAAACTACTTCCCACGATGCTTAATGAATAATCCCACCCTTACTTCCTCGGCCTATTCGTCTCTGATCTGTTAACTGATCTGTTAACTGGCAATTAATTAAAATATAAACAAAGATATCTACTCTTTGTAATGGAAACTGTTATGGCGAGACACTCCTCAGAGGCCATCACCAAGATCAAACTGTTTAAGTAATGACAGTCGCTTGTGGTTTGCCCCCACATCAGTGGAAGAAAGCCAATCAGAAAGGTAAACGTAAACGTAAAGAAAACATCAAGGTACATTCTTTTCTTATCAAAATACCCATTCTATATATCTGTACTGATCGGGGTAACCCATACATACGTGTTGCACTTCTGTTCCCCCCTTCCACCAACACTCATGATTAATTGTTTGTATGTTGAATTTTTTTTATTCAGAATAAGGGATTGTGTAATTCTTAATAGCTGTGGTTGGAGATAAAGAAACTACTTACTTGTGTCCACAATAGGTGGCTTACCTTGTATAATCCAAAGAAGCCAAGCTCCTTGATTACTGTGCCTGCTCCAATCCGTCGGGTGGAGACAACCTCGCCGGCCACCTGGAGGCGAATCTTGACAATCTCGAGTGGATTCGTAAACATCACTTGACTGCCTCCAGCCTGTAATGACAGACACTCATGATTGACAGTGATTGACAGGCGTGATTGACAGCTCACGCTGCCACTGCAGTATTGTGTTAGTAGAACAATGATAGTGTTGGATTGTGTGTGTGTGTGTGTGTGTGTGTGTGTGTGTGTGTGTGTGTGTGTGTGTGTGTGTGTGTGTGTGTGTGTGTGTGTGTGTGTGTGTGTGTGTGTGTGTGTGTGTGTGTGTGTGTGTGTGTGTGTGTGTGTGTGTGTGTGTGTGTGTGTGTGTGTGTGTGTGTGTGTGTGTTGTGTGTGTGTGTGTGTGTGTGTGTGTGTGTGTGTGTGTGTGTGTGTGTGTGTGTGTGTGTGTGTGTGTGTGTGTGTGTGTGTGTGTGTGTGTGTGTGTGTGTGTGTGTGTGTGTGTGTGTGTGTGTGTGTGTGTGTGTGTGTGTGTGTGTGTGTGTGTGTGTGTGTGTGTGTGTGTGTGTGTGTGTGTGTGTGTGTGTGTGTGTGTGTGTGTGTGTGTGTGTGTGTGTGCATGGGTGGGTTTTGAGCATTACCTGACTGCCTTCTGAATACAATGATTGACAGCTACAATGACAGTGACTTTTACTTGACAGGCATGATTGACAGATCATGTGCCATCGCTGCAGTATTGTGTGTGTGTGTGTGCATGCGTGCATGTGTGCATGCATGTGTTATGTATATATATACACTGTATATTGTGAATTATCTAAGGACCATCAATCAAAGAGACAAAGACATCTGATATAACTTGTGCTCACACAAAAAGGGGCAACTGTCCCTGAATTTCTTTGCGCTAGAAGGGGATGGCATAAGTCCATTGGATCTTTGGCCCAAAAGATAAAACTGTTTCAAATGTATGTCAAATCTAGCATCATATATGAATACTCTAGGAACTGGTTGTCTATGTCAGTTTGCTTGAAGCACCGTCTGGATGTTGGGGTTTTCGTCACATGATGTCATAAAAGCACCTTTGTTGCATAGTAAACTAAACTGCCAGCCTCAATGGGGTGAAGCCACTAGTAACATTTGACCAAGTTTGTCTAGAGCTTGTACTTACGGTGCAGCCACTAGTAACATTTGACCAAGTTTGTCTAGAGCTTGTACTTACGGTGCAGCCACTAGTAACATTTGACCAAGTTTGTCTAGAGCTTGTACTTACGGTGCAGCCACTAGTAACATTTGACCAAGTTTGTCTAGAGCTTGTACTTACGGTGCAGCCACTAGTAACATTTGTCCTCAGTTTGTCAGAGCTTGTACTTACGTCACCTGTCAAGAGACAACAGCGTACAGATTCAAACGTCAACTTCGCTCAATTAACTAGGCCGAATAAAGAGACAATAACAAACACAAAACTTACATAAGAACCACAAAATGATGCGGTGGTTACGTGGCGCACCAGCAAGAAAGGAGACAGACACAAGTTGGAATTGAAATGTGGCCTTTTTAAGGAAACAACATGTATTTTATACATTCATAACTTATATACACAAATACACTATTCGATTACATAATTATAATACAACTACCCCTTGATGGGGGCAACAAATACGCCTAGCTTATACAGCGGTCGTTTGAACAAGATTAATTTTAAATTGTTGCGACAAGTCAAAAGGAAAGTTCACGAAATGGCAGAGGTGCGTCGCTGGAAACAAGGTGAGTTGCAAAACCATGCATACAAACAGTGGTCAACATGACACAAGTGGACGTTTCACTGACCGTCAGTTTGATGGCTTTCTCGGGCGCTACGCCAACCAGTTGGGGCAAGAGGCCACGGTAGAGACCAAAGAAACCCTCGTATCGCACAACCTTCTTGAAGCAGTCCAA
This sequence comes from Ridgeia piscesae, assembly GCA_025642075.2. Classification (NCBI taxonomy): domain Eukaryota; kingdom Metazoa; phylum Annelida; class Polychaeta; order Sabellida; family Siboglinidae; genus Ridgeia; species Ridgeia piscesae. The sequence continues at coordinate 225,791 of JAODUO010000063.1, read as the reverse complement.
ACTGTTCTTGTACATGAGTTCGCCCACGTACGAACCTGTCCGCTGATTTTGTAGCCTCGTCTTCACGAGATCAATGGGGTACACAGTCGTTGCTCCAATAGCTGCAAGGGGCAGACCAGTCGCCATTTAAAGCAGAGGTCAAGGTCATCTTTTCTTTACATGGCCATGGACCAGAGTACATATCTGAAATGCTGATTCCTAGAATCATCCATTATGGATTAAGATCACAGGATGACTTAACACTTGTTGTGCCCAGAACAAAGAGGAAAACTCTGGGAGATCGGAAATTTAGAGAGGTGCTCCAACATTGTGGAACTCATTACCCAAAGATGTGCACAGCTGCAACGACGTTGGCGTTTTTAAGAGTAAATTATAGAATCACCATTTTGGTGTACCTATACCTAACTTATGGTTGCATATTTTATTAGTTTTACAATTGTTAGATTACTACTTAGTCTGCGTCGAATGTTTGTACTAAAAAATCATTTTATTTTTATTATTTATTTAATATTATTATTTTTTTTATTTTATTTTTATTAATTAAACAATGTATTTATATATTTATTTAGTTAATTTATTTTACTATTTTATATCAATATTGTGTATTACATTGAATGTTTATATTGACTCGTATATTGTGCAGTACCATTGAATATTACTGTATAAATATGGTGCTATATAAATTAATAAACATTTACATTTACCTTCATACCACTTATAGTGTTCTGTTACATGTTGCGTTGTAACTTTAAAAGATTCTAGAATTGTGTCTGACGGGTTAAATATTCAGAATTTTCTTGAAGAGTAAAATAATGTCTTAAGACCAGAACCACATTAATTAGATAGCAAATGCAGAAATTTTAGATTTTTTTAGAAAACCTTCAATGATTGTATAATGGTCATAACTCCTTGGTATCAACACATTTGGTTCATGGCTAAAGGTCATTTATGTATATATATATATATATATATATATATATATATATATATATATATATTATATACATATGGGTGAGGTCTTAGAAAAACGTACAATTCACCATTTCCACAGTTTTTCAGCTTTACATGGGTATAGAATAAAAACCTGTACACCAATCTAATTCTTCTTAGTATCATTCAATAGAGAATTGTTTGGGCTTTCAGAAAAATGTAAATTTGTATAAGTCCGACGAGAATTATTTGTGTTATTGGCCTATAAATTAGAAAAAAAGGAGGAAAATGCATTTTTGAGCATTTCTTCATTTTTTAAATGTATCTTATTTCAAGTAATGTAAAGTTAGAATATCCCAAACTTATTATTTGTCTAGTAAGTGGACACAGTTTACATTTCCATGACATTTTAACATGATTTGGGCCAGCACAATTTTTTCAATTCTCATTCTAATGAGAAATTTTAGTTAAACAAACGTCCGTGAATTATATTTCAATAGCCCAATTTGCATGTTATTTTTACCACCTATGGACAAGGGTACGTTGTTGCTTTGTTGTGGGTGGAAAAAGTTTTAGCCACACCCACTTCCCTTGGCTAGGGTTGCACATGAACAGAATTATACTGATAAAAATCACGGACGTTTGTTCAACATTTTTACCTCTCCTGCATATAATTATAATTTTCTAGGTATATCCTATAGCATTTCTCGTTTCTTGTACCACATTCTTCAATCGTGAACAAAAGTTTCACTCCAGTTTGTGTATTGGCCTTACAACTGGCGTCGAAATGAAAACAAACGTCCGTGATTTTTATTTAAATATACTGAGAAGGTGACTGAAACTGGCAGAATGATCGTTTTCACTGTTGAAACTAATAGTAAACATGTTGGCCTTGTACATTAAGGGTATAGAAGAGGTTCTGTGATATATTTGTATAAGTGGAACCACACATAATCTGGAGAAAGTAAAAAAAGGGTTTATATTTTTCAAAATCATAACACATACAGTGAATGGTCGAAATATATACTTGTATATAGCTGTAAGCACAGATCAACGTCTTTTGTACATGTAGAAGATGTTTTGAGATGATATGAAGATGCTTAGTACTCATACAAGTGTCTTAAGTAAATGATACCAGTAACAAACGTCCATGATTTTTACGCAATTTTATATGACCTTGTATATGTCGGCTAATATATGAGACAACGGTGCTGTTTGTGAGTGCTCTGGACCACATATTTTGTAAAGTAGATATGTCGTAGATTATGTAGAGTGACTTTCATGTGTAAGAGAGCATTTCTTGAGTATGCAAGGGTAAAGTCAAAAGTGTTTTCCAAAGATTTGCGCTATTTTCAGTCATCGGTGAAAGTTGATTAGCATATAATTTTAAAGATTCTTTAATGTGCTTATTCATTTTCTGTACTTTTAAACATACATATCATGGCTAGTTAGAAAACAAATTTGCAGTTAATCTGAGATATTAAAAGGGTCTTTAATTGTTGTTCAATTTATTTCAATCACGGACATTTGCCGATAACATTAGGTTTTCTTTGACAATCTCTAAAAACTGCACCGCTAGGATTAAGTCAGTATAATTTGGTGCTAAATGAAGGGAATAAGTTGGTCTTCAAGTGTAATAAAGTTGTTTAAAGTAATTGTGAGTTTTATAATTTTTGCCTGTCCAGCCCCAATTGTAAGTTTTTCTATGACCTGACCCATATATATATATGTATATATATTATATATATAATAAAAAAATTTAGATTAACTTTACTGTTATTGACAGTAAATATACATAACTATTATAATCTGATAGAAGACCATTTTGGGTCCTTCTGTCAAAATTTTCACCCGAGTGAAAGACATACCTTAAGTGAAAGTGTAAAATTAACTCACCTCCTGCCACGGCACCCAGACTGAACCTGTACATGTTCTCTAGCAGCTGAACAACGAACCCTCGCCCTACGCCCTCGTACGTCTCGTGTACCATGTCCTACAACCACAGACACACCGCTACATACATAAATACTAAATTAATTTGTTTATTAAATTAAGCAAGTCACTCAAATAACACTGGATTGTCACTAAAAAAAAATCTGTAATTCACATGAATGGCGTCTAATCAAACCTTTCGCGACAAAAAACACTATTTTGAATAACTAAAGACTGGCAAAACGGTGTTTCTGGCTAAGTGCCTGTGAATTGACTTGTGCAAAAACGCAGATCTATCACATGTGACATACAGACAGAAATACTAGATGGTGACATTACAAGACAAAGTCATTACATGTGCACCAGTTACTGATACAATACAAAGATTAAAAAAACTAAAGACCAATTTACCAGTTTTATGTCATAAGATATTATATTTCAAGAAAATATTATATAGATACTCTTGAATTACTGACATTGATTAAGCTAGCCAAATTTGGACTGGAATGTAATAATTATATTTGTTGGTCAGTCCACAAACAATTACCAACAGCACATCTTGTGACCTTTAACCTTTTATCAAAGCTCAAATCAGTGACCTTTACCCTTTTAACAAAATTCAAATCAGTGACCGTTTAACCTTTTATCAAAGCTCAAATAGTGGCCTTTAACCTTTTATCAAAGGTCAAATCAGTGACCTTTAACCTTTTATCAAAGCTCAAGTCAGGAGAAGCATGAGTCGAGGTCTACTGAAGTGTCTACATGCATCATTCGTGTTCACGCACATAATTTAATCCTACTAGCATGCAACCTGGTGTTATCTGATCAAATGTGGCATAAATGTAAACCAGCCGTAACAAATACTACGTTATCAATTATTTATAACAAGTTAACAGTTAAAGCCGACACGATTTGAAGCACGCGGGAGATCTAAAACAAACACAGTTTCTGCTGTGCTGGGAGGACGCGCACACCGACAACTCTACCGTGTGAGGAGCAAAAAGCTACGTTAAGCTAGAAATGTGCAGGTCTATGTACGACAACAGTTAAAGGAGTATCAATCTCAGCACCTTGGTCCTGTGGCGTCCACCCGGCCGCTCTGCCTGGCTCGCACGCATTACAGAATCCGTGCATTAGTACAGTATCATAGCATTGATGCATTCCATTTATACACCTACTGCCTGGACTGCATTACAGAAACGCCCATTCTCATGAGTGACACAATAATTATACGCAAGTACGGATGTATTTGTAGCTCACGTTTAAAGCGAGGGTGACAGCTCCTAAGACTTTCATTTAATATTACGTTCTCATGACAACCACATGCTTGTAGAAGGATAACTGTATATTTAGTTACTTTATTAAGCTCGGACAATGTTCGCAATTTGAAACATTCCACCTGTCACACGTTCAAATGGTAAACAAAACATCCAGTTTCAAAACAAAATTGATTGGCAATAATACTGAGGTGAGCAGAATTAACCGCAAAACCCTTTGATGTTTAACTTTCCCACGGTCTAGACAGCAGACTTCCCGTTACAAATGACTGCTCGGCCAATTCTGGGCAGAGTGGCTGGCACCCTCCCTTTGACAAATGTGATGTAAATGTCAGTAGTCTTGTGTAAGCAGGCGTTAGTAATGTAGGTTATCAAGCATCTATACTGGTTAGTTTGGTTAGTAGCTGCCATGCAAGAAGGCATGGGGTGAGGTCGAAGGTCACAGTGAATATATCACATGGGCATGGCGAGTTCTAGAAAGATCATCTGGTGCATATTTAATGGAATAAAATTATGATGAAGTTGTTTAGCACTATCTCACAGGTCAAGTTCATAATACGACCTGCGAGAATTCCATGTAATCAGTCCGAAATTTCTGGAGTGCACTGTGTATAAGCGTGTAAATTAACATGACCTGGGAGACTTTTTCTTATCATTTTACATGTTGTCTACTGAAGAAACGAACAAAATATGACTGTTTTCCCCCAGGACAAGACCCACTCCTCCTGGGCTGTTCTTAATCACCCTAGCCATCAGTTGCACAAGGAGTCTGCGTACTGTACCTGGGACTTAGCCGAGTACTTTTGTAGGTACTGAAATGAAGTGGTAGACACACATGTGACGGAACACTGCCAGTGGCACAAGACAAACAATAAACACAATCACTTCTCTCGCAGAATTTCGGCAAAACAAACGTCGTATTTATATTGAGAATGTACAATAATTTGCATTGGATGACTGGTTCATAATTAGTGGGGTTTCTTAAGATTAGAAAGCCTAAATTCTCTCAAATTTGGAATTCCAATTACGGTTATAAAGAAAAATACACATTGTTTAGTTTAAGTTAGAACAGTCAATGGCATGCAAAGGTCGCATTATGCGAAATTTTGATAGGCCAACAAATCATTCATTGAAAATTACTCTACATGTTCTTTTATCAAACCAGCTTTAGACATACAAAAATAAAAACAAACTGTCATGAACTATGCAGACCACTTACCAAGAACAGTTTCTTGAGATGTAATTATAATTATTATATATGATAATAGTCATGTCTCTCGTGTTAATCGTATCCCTGACTGTCGCAATCTCTTTGGCAGCTGTTTTTAATTTTGATCAATATTACAGTGAGTAAAGAGAAGTTTTATGCCAAATGCACACATTGAGAATACTCTCTCAAACATGTGTCTGTATATAGAACTGATCATTTAATCAGCAAATGTTATTAACATGACTAGAATAGGCAATTTTTTTGAAATACCTTCAATAGAAGAGAACTAGCAACATAATAAACTAGGTATTACAAAAAATTGCACAACATACAATAGCGATCAAATTAAAAATAATAATTACAAATATAATTAACTATTCTATCAAGAAAGAAACTACAACAGGAAAAGTGCATGCAAACCAAACAAACAAACAAAAACACATTAAAGGCACACTTGAAAATATTAGTTCTTTGAATATACAAATAACATGTACAAAGTGCATATTAAAGACCTTGGAGAGAAGAAAATGGTAAGCAAGTTGGTAATTACACACACACACACACACACACACACACACACACACGCACGCACGCACGCACGCACGCACACACACACACACACAAAATTAGTCAAAGGCTGGGGGGTATGTGATCTGCTAGGTAAAAGTCACACACAACTGGAGGGTAAAACATGTATTATATTTATTTTTTATTAATAGGCATATTTATTAATGTTATACTTATAAAATAGTGTCTGCTATAGGTTTAATTGTTAATGGTATGTTTTGTGTAATTTACTGTCATCACGTTCTGAGAAACAACTTTAAGGATAACTAACTAATTTACATCATAACATAACCCAATCATAATTAACATAGCAAAATAGTTCGGGTGAGCATTGCATTGAAAAAATGTCCTTTCATGACTACGTAACTAGACGTAGATGTAACTTTATTTTACAATAACAATTGCCTAGATACTGGGAATTAGCAAATCAATATTTGACAGACATCTGGCGGGACTCACTTGCAGTGCTTGACTCTGGATCTTGTAGGGCATTCGGTCCTGCTCTATCGGGGCCATGACGTCAATGTCATCAAACACGACTCGGCTGAAAGACACGTCATTGTAATACAGCAAAACTAATGTTCTGACATCGTTCTGTATCCATAATTCAGTTCTACTTCATATATTTCAGTATCCAGTCTTCAGGACTGCGCAAACCACTTGACATTTTACTGCCTGGCAGACAGGTTCAATCACACACCATCTCGACATCCATGGAAAGCTTTCAGCCAATCAGCCACATTTCAATTAAGGCACAAGGATTATTCGTACAATATCCCCAACTGTCTATAGCCTGGCAGTCAACCATACAGTTGCACGAACATCAACAACTTGGAGGGAATGAGGCCGAGAGTCAAAATTACAACAAGATTAGTTTTATTTTTTCATTTAACAGTTACATGCATGTTGAAGGTTTACTGCCTGTCAATTTGTGTTTAGGTACTTTACTAACCTCGGAACAATGGTCCCAATTTTAAAGATACCACCTGCAACACGTTCAAATGGTAAACAAAACAGCCAGTTTCAAAACAAGATTGACTGGCAATAATGCAGAGGCGGTCAGAGTTAACTGCAACATCCTTTGATGTTTAACTTTCCCACATTCTAGGCGAGCAATGTTCCGGTTACAAATGATTGCTCTGCAATTCTCGGCAGAGCAGCTGGGACCCTCCCTTCAAAACCTGGAATCTCTCCTGGATTGAGTGGGAGGGTTGAGTGCCAACACCCCAGCTGTATTTTGCCAATTTTAAAACATTCCTTTTAGGTGTTCTATCTTGTTTACATACAACTCATCTGTGGTGACTGTGATCAAACCGCCCCCTAAATACACCCCTTTTCATCTCACCCTGTTTGATGACGAAGATCAACCAATTGGAACAAGATGTCTATCTCCAACGGAGTGATCTTGCTGATCTTCTGAGCTTCCCGCAGGAACTCCTCTGTCAACAGGTGGCGCCATATGAACATAAACAGTCACCTGACAAATCATTGCTCACGTTTATCCCTACATGATAAGTCTCCCAGATTCACTGCAAGTCTATCAGGGGGCTATTTCACTGACGTTGTTAAGAGCTCTTAAATCTGATTTTGTACTTTAAAAACAATATTGATCCTTAACAGTGATCTTTAATACTTAGTAACTGCCAACCTGACACTCCAGAGGGACATTGCCATTGGTGTGTCATAGAAATAGTGTCCTCGGTAATATGACAATGAATTTTTGCATTTTGAAAAAATATTATTTAATTTATAACAGATTTTGTTTAGTGATGAATTTTCCTTAACAGATTTTTATCTTAGTGAAACGGTTCGTGTCAGATCTCTTGTTCTCTGGACAGAAGACCTTCTCTCCTGGGTTTATGTGCCAAGAAAACAAAAGATATGTTACTAGTTTATACTTGTTGAAGTAGTTTCTATAAAGAAGAAGCCAGCAGGAGGCAGCACGAGTATATTATCTAAACCACTGAAGTCTGAACTCATTAGTTTCCTCGCGACAAGGGTTGTAATATTTAATGCCCTCAACCCGCTACCGTAATACATGACTTGTTTCTGCTACTGGAGTTCTGTGGCGACACAACATGCCATACCTTTGGTCAGTTCGCTGGTCTTGCTGCCCTTGGTGGCCGACAGATAGATGAGCTTGACCAGCTCCATGTTGTCCAGTAGAGAGATACAGGCGATGAAGTAGGGGTACGACACCGCCTTCGCACTCTTGCCACCCCCGGCAACCTGGGCACACAAACACAACTAGACACAGTGTCACCCCAACACAATACATGTGTATCAGGCATGTATGTGTATCAGGCATGTATGTGTATCAGGCATGAATGTGTATCAGACATGAGGGTGTATCAGGCATGAATGCGTACGAGGCATGCGTGTGTATCAGGCATGAGTGTGTATCAGGCATGAGTGTGTATCAGACATGAGGGTGTATCAGGCATGAATGTATCTGCTGTTCTTTTGTATTATATTTTATATTATATTGCTGTACATTTATTATACATTCTAACTTTGACATATATTAAGTGTTATTTTTATTATCATATTCTGTGCAGCAAGTCCAGAGTATCTAATGGCCAGGGAACAATATGTGAAACACATCGTATACTTAATGAGCTAATAATTTTGTTAATGGATTTTGAATGGTCCTTTCACAACAAAAAAGTCTGGCTTCCTTCAACGTTTACCTGCCATCTGTAACAAACTTTATAAAAGTAGTAGTGTTGAGCGGTACCAAAAGAAGCCTATTGGCTAGCCATAAAAAAGAATAATATCCATAAAAACACAAACTAAACTTTTAGATTTTTTAGACTCAATTTACATTTTCACTAGCCTTTACTGAGAGGCGGCTCTATTGCTGAGGTGACTGCATTGAGATGGCAACTGTATTATGAACAATATGATATTCATAAGCGAAATGAGATCACACACTTAAATTTGCAACATTAGGTTTAAATTTACATCTATCATTGCAGCTCACACCCCTCCATACCACGTGTCACTTCCAGAAAACACAAAAAGACAGCCTGTTTCCCGTCTACGTGAACCAGCCCGGAGCTCACCGACAGAAGGTTCTCCTTCACAAAGTCTGTCAGCAGATGGCCCTTCAGTGTCGTCATGATGTCATAGAAGTCGAGGGCGGTGATGGAGCCTGTTTTCTCACCATCCTTGCGTCGGAAGGCCTGTAGGGCGTGTTCCTCGTGGTAGTCCTACGACACACACACACCCCATTAGGTGGCAGCACTTTTTAGCCTCTCAACTTCGCATGGTAGTTTTATGCTCTACCACCAGGGTGGCCTTACCCCAGAATAGGGTAGAGACGCCAACTGGCCCGCAGACCAACTATGAAATATAACTAAAATATGGATACACTTTTATTAAAAAAAATACCATACTATTTGAAGTATTCAACATTAAACTCACATTCACACAAACACAAATTTGCAGTTGCTCTTGAAGCAGAAATTATGGCAGGATAAGCATTGATTACTCAGGTGCCAAACACTGGAGGTTACATTGTTGTGGTCTTTTATGAAATTAGTAATAACAAACACTATCTCCATCCGATGAAGTAGATTGCCTAACAAAGCAGGGAACTGTGTATCAGTTACTAGACTCGGTAGTAAAAACAAAACATGTGGGTGCGAAGTCTGGTAAAATTATACGTTGTCTTAGATGGGTTAGGTAATCGCTAGAACAGCTTATGTCTACATAACGGAACCAAACAGGCAGCAAAATAGTGTCGTGCAAGGAGTGCAGAATAACGGCACGTGTAGTGCTCAAATTTACGTTACAACAAATGTTGGTCAATTTCTTTTCAATAAATGGTTGATAAAAGATGAAGTCGCATAACTGTGAATATGTTTTGACTCCTCCCAAGTCAGTCAGAAGTGACTCTGCTATAATAAATTGTTGTCAATTTTGCTGATCGCCAAAAATCTGTATTATTATAATCTTTATCGATCTTGCAATAGACGTCGCACAAAATGTTAATGAAAAGTTGAAAACAGTGAAACAGCTCGAGTACATCAATGAGTTGTAACACACTAAATAGCTGACACACTTGCATGGGGCAACCACAACACACCAAATAGCTGACACACTTACACTGAGCAGTCACAACACACTAAACAGCTGAGACGTTAGCACTGAGCAGTCAACACACTCAGCACAACTGAAACACACTGATCACACCTACGCTGAGTAGCTCACGCACTTACTAGCTTTAGTAGCTTACACACTTAAACCGAGCAGATGACATACAAACAGTTGACACACTTATACTGGTCTGCTGACACACTTACACTGGGTAGTTCACACACTTACACTGAACAGGCAACGCACTAACATTCGACACTCTTATACTGAACGGCTGACACATACACACACACGCAGTAACTGATGCACTTACATTGAGCAGCTGTGTGAACTCGTTGTATGAGACATGGCGATCGAGCTTCTTGCCAAAGTAGAGGCGTACAAAGTCGCTGCTGAAGGAGAACGGGAGGTGCATGTGTACCAGAGTGTGTTCCACCACATCGCGGAACTCATCTGTTCAACAACAACACACCGACATCAGTCACAACACAACTCACACATCGTTACGGTAAAACAGTGTTTCTCTGTTTGTTGGTTGGTCGGCTGGTGGACCCACATCTCTGTCAATTTTGCATGTATCGAGCTGGCACTTTGCAAGCAATCTAGCATGCCCATAAAGATGATTGATAGATTTAGAATTTCACAAAATCTGTCCCGGTGATTAAGTTGCGGGGCTCAATACCTCAAAAGACTGAGGGGTTACATAGAGTATATGCCACACATAGTTGTCTCATGCAAGACGTAACAAAACATGACACTGAAGCAAAGTAATATACAAATATCCTTAATATGTATATGTAAATGTTTTTTCTCCGAGTCAGTTTGCACCTCTTGCCAGCTGATTCTGAAGGAAATTATTTTTGCAAATTGTCCACAAATATCCCAATAGACACGTCGTCTGAATTCACATACACAGAAGCCATTCTACATGATGTATACGTGTCCAGAAATACAGGAAATCATAAAAACAACTCATAAAAATTGTTGTAAGAAATTCATGTACAAATTAACAAAATCTTGGAGCGACTCTCATCATGTAAGACCAGAATGGTGGGCCACCTCGCTGTTTTTCTAAGCCACCTCGCATAAAAAATGTCAAAGCTGCCACTTCATAGCGACTTCCAGTGTTGTTTAAATGAACTCACCAAATGTGACATATCCAGAACTGTTGATGTCAAAGAGTTGGAAAGCAAGAGCATAGATAGCATCAGGCGAACACAGCAGGCTCTCAAATGCTTGAAACTCCACAAATGATATGAGTCTGAAAGAAATAATGTAAGTTCTTATATAGCTCAGTATCCAACCCTCAGGATTGATCAAAGCACTTTACACTTTACTCCAGGCAGACCTGTTCAATCGAACATCATCTCAACTTTTCTGGTAAGCATTCAGCCATCATGCAATTAATACATCAAGACTATTCATACACAAATGTTCACCACTGTCTATAGCCAGGTACCGGTATTCATTCATATAGACGAATGCGCTGGAGCAATGTAGAGTGAAAAACTTGCCTAAGGTCTAACATGACACCACCTGATTTGAATCCAGGTTCTCTTAGTTGGCACTCCGAAGTCCTAACTGCTGTGCAACTGTGCTTCTATGATCTACCAGGTATACTTATCCATGACAGTGGTAACAACACCAGTTTACAACAGCAAGAACACTAGCATACTAACACATAGAACAGTTGCAGACAAATCTGACATGTTCACTTGTTGTTTCCCATATCTCACAATTATAGTACTAATGAGACTGGGATGCAAAATTTGAAGATGATTATAACGTGGATAGTGATCATAACTGCATTCACTTTTACAGTTTAGTTGATTAAATCGAGAATGGTTGTGATTACTTTTCAGACAACTAACCTATTCATTGGGTAACCTGGTTGTATAGCAAACTCTGTCAAGTGATCAAAAAATGGCTGCCCGAACATGTGTTTCTGTCGTGAATTTTGTTTAAAGGTTTGGTTTCAAAAGATTATCTCTATGAGAAAAACCTTCAGAAGAGAAAGTTGTTAATGGGTCAAACATAAGGCAGTAATGGTTTCACACAATTACACAGTTTGATCCCTAATCATTGTGGTAAGTGCTGACACAACTCACCCACCATAAGACTCACCCGAGGAAAGACAGGTAAGATCCTTCATTACTCACCCATCCTTGGTTGTATCTACACATCCCGCGAGTCGCTTCACGGTGTCGGCACATGAATCTGGCTCCGTCAGAAGTCCCAAGTAGCCCTGGATGAAGTCTCCCGGGGTCATAAACCGCTCCCCATTCTCTCCCGTGAACTTGGCATACTGCAAGAAGGCGAAGGTATTGGATAATGGGAGACACCAAAAGTGCAACACAGCAGACAGGGTTTATGTAGTCCTGATTAATTTGTTACAAATCCAGTCCAAAAACATGTCTGCATGCACTCATAACCGAGTGGAAACTTACCCTAGGGTGACACACATACATAAAGCATGATGGATATTTGACAGCACAGCAGTTCAAAATCCAAAGCCAAAATTAACTCAGCCCGTCAAAAATTGGGTTGACAAGTCTCTGGTTCATCACACGACTACGTGCATCTAGGTGACAAGTCCTGGGTATAACCCCACTGTGTCCACATTTAACTGTTGTCCTAGCACATATTTATGTTGTATGTTCATTTATTATCATAGACGCTTTTTACATCCCACATCTTCTTAGATTTGTCAACCATCAATTGAAAGAATATTCACAGTTTGGTTATTTTGTAATTAAGGGTTATTACGGATAAGAATTTGCAATCAATCTAAGTTGTTACTTGGTAGATCGCCATCGATGACATGAGTAACAATGTTCGCCATTACTGCAGTCGAAGATTTGTGCAGTCAGTTACAAAAATATTGCACAAATCTGCGATAATCCATCACTATTGCTATACTAAAGCACCAGCCGTAAAGACGACATATGACATGTGCTTCCAATCCCTAGAGCAGATCTATAATTGTGCGTAAAATAATCTGAATAGCAGACATCATCATCATCGTGCAACAGTGACCTGTCTTTCTCATGTGTCATACACCATGCGGCCGCTGTCGCACTGAAGTGATTAACACGTATTATTTGATGTTGGATTTTACCTGCCAATAACGTTTGTATCATCTTGCTTTGTTGGTCAAATAATCACTTCTGATTCTGGTGTATCTGATGATTGTTCACAATCATTCATTATCACTTGTAGAACGCAATGACTACGAGAACCCGGGTTTGAATCCTGCGCTTTGGTGGTAAAACTTGGGCAAATTTGTTCACTCTATGTTGCTCCAGTTCACTCAGCTGTATAAACAAGTACCTGGCTATAGACTGTGGTGGATATGTGTACTAGCAACTTTCGCACATTAATTGTAGCATATAGCTGGATGCATGCTTCCCAGAGAAGCTGAGATGGTGTCTGATTGAACAGGTCTGTCAGGGAAGTAAAGTGTAAAGCGCTTTGAACGATCATGGGGACTGGGGACTGGATACTGCGCTATATAAGAACTTGCCTTTTATCACTTGTGTTAAAAACTACATCACACAACCCATCGGTTGTAGACATTTTACCGAACTTTTTAGTAATTACAGAAAACAGGTTCAGTGCTGCAATTAACTTTATGGTGTAATATCGAAACTATACAAAGAACTTAAAAAAACGTTTCTTTGTATTAAAACTTGTAACACTATGAATTAGAGATAAGAGATTGGACATGTAATTGTAATTCTATGCTAGAAACAAAACAAAAATTCTGAGCGCTACAATTAGATCATGTTACTCTGATTGAAATGTCATGTATCCCAAATATATGTTAATCACTTCACGTGTGTAAAATTTTACTCAACAGACCCAACATGTGTGTCAAAGGTAAGCATTAGCACAAGGGATCGCAAACATCCTGGCATATATTGGCCGATTTCACATGGAATGACGCATGTACATTAATCAACACACTTGTAAACTGGCTATAAATGACCAAGTGTATAAAGGCTAAACTAGTTATATAATACACGGATAATAGCTGACGACATATGCAGCTGCCTGCCAAGAACAACGTGAATTACACTTGGCGTCCTACCTATCATTATACTTAGTCTGTGTTGTTGTGACTTCTATTCAAATAATTATATCACCTATAGTTCCAGTATATTTTCCATACATACTTATGTAAACTATGCATATTGAACTCTTGAGAATCACAGCCTTGGGTATAAGTACTGAGCAATTATAAACAGAAGTTGTTAACATGTTGACTCACATGTTAATCTAGATAATGTTTGAACAGAAAGTCTAAACAATAGTCTTATAGACTAACATACTACTATATTAATGAACACATATCAACATCTAGTGTATATGAGGGTAGCTTTTATTATTAACAGCAAATGGTTACATTGTTTATTTAATAGCATTGATATGCTACACACCAGTTGTAATCTCTCTCAGTAGTAGAATAATAGGCCTATGATATATGCTACGTTGGTGTTTTATCAGTGTTCTTTGTATCCGATTTCCTTTGGGTTGTTAGCACACTAAGCATAGCAAGCGATATCAGGAGAGAAATCTAAAATAACACTGTTCCGATCCAAATAACCTGTTTCTAAAATATTGTTATATAATTAATGTTCCACACTGACCACAGAGAACTATGCATTGTACACAGTCGCACTCATTGTCTGTATATGAACCTGAATTGTACTGTACGTATAAAGTGTGTATAACTGCAAAACAATTGGTGGACCAGTTATTTTTAGAACTCCTCCCTTACCACGATAAACCAGTCCTGCCTGTTCATAACATGCATGCTTTATCAAACTATCAATGTGCATTCACCCGTGTATTTATATATTTGCAAGGCAGCAAGCGACGTGTATTTTAACAGGAGACGTGCTAAAATGGGTAGTCTTTGTCTGCTTGTCATAACTCTGCATCATTGCAAGTTTTCCTGCAAACACTCCATGCATGTCACATATGTATCCACTATTTATGGGTCACAGTAGAAATCACGTTTCTAGGGAATATGACCCGTATTTTATTCCCGGAATCAATGTCACCCTGACCTTGCTAACGGCCTTGAACTAATCGGGGACATACCGAATGTAAACACTGTTGATAGGCGCTCACCTTTTCAAAGGTTTCTCGTAGTTTCTCTGTGTCTGCCCTTTTCAGGAACCCTTGGCCCTGAAAACAGATAGTTGTGTTAAATGCATGTTCAAATGACACTTTATGACGACATTGTCACTGACAACAACTGAGTAAGTTTGTCACCTGCTTTGACGTTTCGCATTTTGCCTCCCGCATGAACGATGGGATGGGCCATATCTTTGAAACCACACCGAAGCGTTCCTCCTGAAAAACATACATTACGTGTCAACATGTTACCTAACAGTGCGTATTAATAAAAAGTTCATATAATGTAATGTTTGGCATTTTTGTTACGATTTATTCTCAGCAGACATACGCACAACATTTCGCCGGTAGCCGTCCATGCCGAAGACGGCTGATCACGTGAAACGACGTCGCTGATTGGTCGGACTGACAGCGCGTCGGAGAAGGTGTGCCAACCGGGCAAACATCATCCGGGTCCGCTTCATATACACGCGGTAAACAATAACCTTTTCAAGTAAACACGCGTAGGCGGCCGTTATCACACCCCATTCTTATAAGTAACATTAATAATATTGTATGACCTTTGACATGCACTGGCTTAGCCAAGTTTCAAGCATGACATCACAGTATTATTGCATAATTATTTAGACCATCTACATAGGTCTGCGCCTATTCATCATAATTCTGAACTCGAAGACCCCAAAGGCTAAGTGTCATTGTCAATCATTGTGAACGTTGTTTCGTGATTGCGCTTGCTCGTTTTAGTATTTCAGAGCTAAATTAACAAACAATTGACAGGTAATTTGCTTTCTAAGGGAACAATTAATATTAACATGCAATACAATTAATGCACGTCTAGGTAGGTATTTATGAAAATCAATTATCCACATATGAAAAGCAATTGTTTTTATCGTGGTATGTCTAATTGCGGTGTGTGTGTGTGTATGTGTGTGTGTGCGTGCGTGCGTGCGTGGTGCGTGCGTGGTGTGTTTCCGTGTGTGTGTGTGTTCGTGTGTGTGTGTGTGTGTGTGTGTGTGTGTGTGTGTGTGTGTGTGTGTGTGTGTGTGTGTGTGTGTGTGTGTGTGTGTGTGTGTGTGTGTGTGTGTGTGTGTGTGTGTGTGTGTGTGTGTGTGTGTGTGTGCACGTGTGTGCACGTGTGTGCACGTGTGTGTACGTGTGTGTACATGTGTGTTGGAATTGTCGGACTCCCTCGTCAAAAGTAGATATACAAAACGCATAACTAGAATCACGTGCGCACAAACACGTTCGTTTTCTCGTACGCGCCCACCACCCTTACACAAACGCATACAAGACCACACGCACATGACCGAACATCACCACGCACGCACGCACGCATACGAGCGCACGCTCAAATTCCGTTTAACATACACAACTATAGGCCTACAGTACGTGTAGTATTCTAATGATGACACGCTCAGTGCAATGGAAATGTGGCCGCTGTTGGTGGGTGGACGATGTTGAGAGGGGCCGCTCAAGAGGAGGACTAGCGCACAGTGTTGGCATTCTTTGCCTCACGTAACCGCGCATAGAATATCATCACTCGTGTCCTTCAGTAGTTCTAATCAGACGTAATCCCGTTCTATTGTCTCCGTCAACACGTTGCTGCTTATATCATAACTGTAAACGCACCATCCAATCACATGACCCACGACCACACGAAACAGGAGAGAGTAAACCAATAACTTACCATGGTAACTGGACACTTTCGTTGAACGTATAATCTCTGTAGCTGAAATACCGCTTCTCAACACGGACGGCTCAATACGGACGGTGTAGCGAATCTAAGTATTGTTCCAGAATTGCAACACACTGCGTCGGTCTAACGGTTACAAACTGATAGTTAACCTTGCTATACGTATGTTAATAGTCGCTCTACCAACGTATACAAAAGAGCTACGGGGTCTACAACTTGTTAATGCTGCACTTCATGCGTGAACCTGTACATATCTTTCTATAGGGCTTTCAATGAAACTACACTCAATAGAGGTGACAGGAGTTAATTATTATAATTAATACGTCATGCTTTTGTGGTTATCATATCGGTACTAGAAAGCCCAGCAATGAGATAAGAGAAACTATGACATGCTTTATAACGTACCTACAGACCCATGGTCTGTGTAATGCAGAAGTGGTGTTAAGGTGTTTACACCCAAGTTGTAGGCCTAAACAACGTGTCTCTAACTCTCTTTTGATTTTTTAGGGGGACGCGGGCGGGCGTGCGCGCGCGTGCGCGTGCGCGTTCGTTCGTGCGTGCCTGCGTGCGTCCGACCGACCGACCGTGGTGCGTGTGTGTGTGTGCGTGCGTGCGTCCGCCCGCCCGCCCACCCACCCGCCCGCCCGCGCGTCCGTCCGTCCGTGCGAGCGTGTGTGTGTGTCCGTATGTGCGTGCGTCCGTCCATCCGTGCGTGTGTGCGTCCGTTCGTGCGTCCGTTCGTGCGTGTGTACGTGTGTGTATGCGTGCGTGTGTGCGTGTGTGTGAACGTGTGTGTATGCGTGCGTGCGTGCGTGCGTGCGTGTATGCGTGCGTGCGTGCGTGCGTGCGTGCCGTCCGTCCGCCCGTCCGTCCGCGCGTCCACCCGCCCGCCCGCGTGTGTCCGTATGTGCGTGCGTCCGTTCGTGCGTGTGTACGTGTGTATATGCGTGCGTGCGTGCGTGCGTGTGCGTGTGTGCGTGCGTGCGTGCGTGCATGTGTGTTTGCGTGCATGAGAATGTGTGTTCGAAACATGTTTCGGTTTTGGTCCACGACCAATTATTAAGTGTTTAGGCCTGATCTAAATTATAGTATGTCAAACAGATAATGAATGCAATTAATGCTAAATGTTTTTATTGGACGGTAATGAGCGCTTTTTGTATACCTGTTCACGAAATAGGAATACAGTGCAAATAGGTCTACCGTCTCAGTGAGATTGGTTTAACACCGCCTAAACAGTTTATTGTAAAGTGTACTCAAAATTTACACTCAAACTTTCTATAAATAGATACATATGTATCTCATTTTAGACATTCAATGACGATGAACTTGAGTTATGAAGCACACATGCTTCCTGGGTCTCATCTGTCAAATCAATGCCGTCTTCTCGGTTGGTTCACGTCAACAACCATGCTGAACTGAGCGATAATATAAGCATGTGTGACATGACTAATACGTAGGCAGACCAATTTCTCAAACAGGGCAGGCCAGCATTTATCAGGAACCGCAGAGTCTTCAAGTTGAACTTTGTGAAGTTTAACGAAATCGGTAAAGTTAAAACTCGAACAATTGTTTACTTGCATGTTGGTTATGGCCCCCGACAACGTCGCCACCTAGTGGATAAAGTGGGGGCATACTAAAAGGCGGGCCACAATTGGCAGACCGCGCGGAAACGGCAGACCACATTCACAAAGATTAATAATAATAATAATAATAAAGCTTTATTGCCATATTCAACATACATTATATGATGAATTGGAATGTAGTCTGGCGTTGACTCATATAGTGCCTATATATATACAATAAAATGAAATATGGCAAATAAATATAAGATATATATATATATATATATATATATATATATATATATATATATATAATATATATATAAGATATACATTGTACATAATTTGTTCTTTATTTTTTTAAATATAATAAATAAATAAAGAAAAAATTAAAATAATAGATTATCTATTTAACAATAATTGTGGTGTAAACTAGTTAATAATATATATATATATATATATATATATATATATATATATATATATATATAATGTCCATTAACATTGTTTAATATATATATATATATATATATATATATATATATATATATATATATACATATGAATAAATTATCTTCTAAAAATATAATTTAAATTAGTAAACATACATTATAAGAGGACTAAAATATAATTTAAAATTATATTTACAATTACAATTGAATGCGTCCAATTTTGTTTAAAAATATATATTTATACAATTATTAAGTTAAGCTAAAATTTCAGGAGAAGAGAAGATTGTTGCTCAGCACCACCGATCTGCTACTGAGAATAGGTACACCCACACCCCACACGCGTACGGCTCAGCCATACCAACCAGCGCCAGAAAAATAACAATTCCGCCAGAGCGGCGAAAACAGCCAAGTTTCCAGGGTCTTTACATCTACGTTCTAAATTTCATTCCTGATAAGGCTGCTACGGCACTTGGGTAAAAACTATTTCTAAAGCGATTTGTTTTCGTACGGATGCATCTATAGCGTTTGCCTGACGGTAATAGATCGAAATGATAATGGGCGGGGTGAGTTTGGTCTGAGATAATTTTCCAGGCTCTTTTTTTGGATCTGTCTTTATGTATGGCTGTTAGAGAGGTGAGTTCACTACCGACAATTTTGGAAGCTGTTTTCACCACTCTGTCAAGCCTGCCCCTCTGGCGCCGGCTGATGCCGCACAACCATAAACATATTGAGAATGTAAGAATACTCTCAATAGCAGAACGATAGAACTGAACAAGAGTTTCTCTCCTCAGCCCGAACTTCTTTAGTTGGCGCAGGAAGAACAGTCTTTGTTGGGCCTTTTTGACGACAGCGTCTGTGTTGTTTTCCCAAGCTAAGTCACTTGATATTATCGTACCTAGGAATTTAAAACAGTCCACCCTTTCGATAGAGTCGCCGTTAACAATAATGGGAGCAAGTGGTTTTTTCCCCTAAAACCTACGATAATCTCTCGAGTTTTGGACGCATTCAGTTGTAGGTTGTTAGTGTCACACCACGACACCAGGCTGCTAAATTCATGGCAGTATTCAGACTCATCTGAGTCCGACACCAGCCCTACTAATGTAGTGTCATCTGCAAACTTTAGCAATGGTACAGAAGAGTGAAGTGAAACACGGCCATTTGTAAACAGAGGTTATAGCAATAGGGAAAGTACACATCCCTGAGGAGTCCCCGTGTTCATGATAATTGTACTGGAAACTATACTGTTCATCTTAAAAACCTGTGATCGCTGTAGTAAAAAGTCCAGAAGCCAGTAACACATTGATGGGTCAAGTGACAGCAACTGAAGTTTGTCGTACAGTTGCTGAGGGATGACCGTATTGAAGGCGGAACTGTAGTCAATGAAGAGGATGCGTGCATATGTGTTCGGATAATCCAAGTGCTAGCTGCATCACAAAATGCAGGGCGAATGCAACAGCATCATCGGTGCATCTGTTCTCCCTGTACGCGAACTGCAGT
Source organism: Ridgeia piscesae (assembly GCA_025642075.2). Classification (NCBI taxonomy): domain Eukaryota; kingdom Metazoa; phylum Annelida; class Polychaeta; order Sabellida; family Siboglinidae; genus Ridgeia; species Ridgeia piscesae. The sequence continues at coordinate 205,428 of JAODUO010000063.1, read as the reverse complement.
GAATCCATGCTGGAGTTGGTGACCGACTTCAGATATCTCAGTACCAATCGCTCAAACACCTTCATCACCACTGACGTCAGAGCCACGGGGCGGAAGTCATTCAGCGCGGTCGCTTTCGGCTTCTTCGGTACCGGAATTATGCTTGCTGCCTTAAAACAGACTGGAACAATGTGCAGATTGAGAGAGGCGTTAAAAGTCTGTAAAATTAATACAGTTGCTAATTCATTAGCGCAGTATTTCAAAGTTGATGTGGAAACGTTGTCCGGACCAGCTGCTTTCCTGCTGCTCTGTTGTTTGAGTAGCTTCCTCACCTCGTGCTCTTGAACATTGAAGGGTGGAGGGAGTGGCACAGCAGGGTCTGGGACGCTGACAGGTGTAGGCGTCAAATTCTGGCGGTCGAAGCGGGCGTAAAAGTGGTTAAAGTTGTTAGGTACGTGTTGCTGATTTAAAGCCAGGGAATGAATGCTTTTGCTTGTAGCCAGTAATCGCATCGCATCGCATCGCATCGCATCGCATCGCATCGCATCGCATCGCATCGCATCGCATCGCATCGCATCGCATCGCATCGCATCGCATCGCATCGCATCGCATCGCATCGCATCGCATCGCATCGCATCGCATCGCATCGCATCGCATCGTACTGTTGCCATTTAGTGTTCATGGTTCCATGTCGTCATAATTATTTGTATTTCGGGCTATAATTATAGGGTGCAAAACCCACGACATTTGTTCGATTCTACTGGGGCTCAACTGTAGAGGCTTTACGATTGTATGATACGCCGATCCAGGGTGTAGCACCTTCATTCGAGAGATGGCGGCACTCGTCATATAGGGGGCCTCATATAGTTACTCACAAGAGGGCGCTGATACGTTATGTTGTAAATTCGCGTAGAATTTGTCGGAGAACATTTCGTGTTCTAACAATCTCCTCGAAGATGTTGCTGAGTAAAATTGGACCATCCATTTTAAATGCAGACCTTGCCAATTTGTCTGCTCAATGCCAAGAGCTGTTAAAAAATGGGGCAGATTTTCTACACTTAGACGTGATGGACGGACATTTTGTGCCGAATCTAACAATCGGCCCACCGGTGGTGAACAGCTTACGTTTGGCACTGCCAAAAGCTTTCCTCGACGTGCACCTAATGGTATCTAATCCTGAAATGGTACGTCAGTACAAAGACATCACACACCCACTCACTAGTCCCTTCCTGGACCGGGGGGGGGGTAAATTACGATAAATAAATGTCACAGGCACAACGTGGCTTGTTAACCCATTATTGATTAATTTTTTTACTATAATTTGACGATCACAAGTCAGATGCTAGTGAATTTGGCTCACCACATTATAAGTTTATTGAATGTTTATGTCATTGTGTAGTTTAACATTACAATTGGATTACATTATATATAACTTTATTAACAACTAGAACCCTATATTATTAGTACGCTATTATTATTACTATGTACTTTTATTTGTAAATCAGATAGAAAGCACTAGTGTAAATAATTGATGCTAAAGCCTACACTTTATATTTTGCCCACGTTTTGACTCGGCGGCTGATCCCAATACTGCATAAACCAATGACCAGTTGGTACAAAAGTACAAACTTTGAAAGCCATTTCCCTGTCAGTCCATCAGCCTAAACCATTCGACCAGTCCCTTTATTTGTAATCAGTAAAAATTTACATGTATATTGATGGAATTTGTTATGGCAAAACTACAGCTTTTGACCAAGAAAATAAGATGTGTATGCATACCTATACATAGATATAGAACATTTACTCTATCTTGCAGTAACATTGTGTTTGCAGTGGATCAAGCCAATGGCCGAAGCTGGAGCAGACATGTACACATTTCATATTGAGGCTACCAAGAACCCAATGGGCTGCATCGAACAGATCAAAGAACGAGGCATGAAGGTCTCCACTTTTTACCCATTCCTCCCAAGTTTCACAATTGCTAGGTGCCTGCAGTAATGATCTAATTGTTGATATCAGTAACCTTGCTAAGGAATACGAGTAGTGTATACATGTAGTCTTATACACTGAATACTGTGGAAATTCACCATTCAATTTATGCCACCATGTTTACATTTAAGACACCATTTGTAAATTCACCATTCTGTTGACAGGTGAGCCCTGAAGCCCACCACCATGTTTACACTAGGCACCATTCCCACAGTCACCTTTCTGTTGACAGGTGGGCATGGCCCTGAAGCCTGGCACTCCGGTTGATGCAGTGGAGCCATTTATGAGTCACCTGGACTGTGTGCTCATCATGACGGTTGAGCCAGGATTTGGAGGACAATCATTTATGCCGGAGATGATGTCAAAGGTAATTTAGAATAGGATGTAACCGGCAGACATGTACCTGTGGAGCAACAGTCCGAGGGCTGCAGTTATATATTACCTTTAAGAGTGTCTTCATCTGAAGCTATTGAACATGTCACTTACACTGTCACCAATTATGTTCACGGTAGAGGGAATTTGACAGGCCTTGCTTATCTGACACGCAGCTGCATTCACACACTGGCTGAGACCAGTTGTGTTGGCAGCAAGGTTGACTCTAACTGGGTATTCTAGGCTAAACACCACATTGAAGCCCAGTAGAGAATGAATCCTTAGATAAGCATGTCACAAACGCAAACATGTATTAATACGTCTAGCAACTCTTATTTTGTAACACCTCAGCAATTGGTAGACCAGAGACCCATGATTGGAAGAGATGAGTGAATGTTCTGAGAAGCAGCTGAAGCTCAACCTTTGATTTGTAACAATACAGTTGAATACACAGGTTAAACAGTCTCTGTGTTAGCATATTAATTTATGGTATACCCAAACTATAAACCAAATTATGCTTTACTAAATAACAGATCAGTTGGGTGTTGTTAAACCATTCCGGTCACTATCTAAGAAGAAATTTTTTTTTATGTAAAGTTGTCAATATTTTGATTGACAGGTTTTACCTCCCGTAAAAGTCCTGGATGGACCCTGGAGACTGTCCTGATCATCATGATTTGTTGTGTCTATGTTAACAGGTGAAACATTTGCGAGAGAAATATCCCATGCTGGACATAGAAGTGGACGGAGGGGTGGGGAAGGGAACGATACAACAGTGTGCTGAGGTTGGTGTCACTACAGAACTACACTTTATGTCAGGTTCTTATGTTCTTTTGCCACTGATCTCGACCTTCGAGGATATTGGTGCATAAGAAGTCTTCATTATTATTCTTATTCAACACAATATCCAGTTCATAAGGCTTCTCAAAGCATGTCACCTCTGGTGGCAAACTTGTTTATTCAAACACCATCTCAACTTCTCTGGGATGAATTCCGGTATGCTTCAGTAAATGCACATACATATTTGTACACGTGTGATAAGCCACCGTTTTATTGCCAGGTATTCATCTATATAACTGAGTGAACTAGATCAACCAGCAATGAAAGAATTTGCCCATATTTTGAAACAGCAGCGACAAGAAGTTAAAACAATCTCAAACCAAAATGTGCCACAGTGCAGTCACACTACACATCACCATTCTGCAAAGTTGTGAAAAATGAATTGGAATTGCACTCACTGATATAAATTGTTTAGCTAAATTGTGTACCTCCTGTTTCATACTCTAGTGATATTTTCATGTTCTTTCGTCTCGAAGGAGATATGTCGTTGCATAAAATGCAAAACGGCTCGCCACAGGAGGAGTTTTGTGCCTGTGGCAATTAGAATGTTAAACAAGTGATATTGATGCCAACAAGGTTGCTTTTTGTGTGGTTACATTTTGCATTTCGTCTGTATCTTGTGAAAATCTTTTCTACACATATTTTAGAGACGATCGTGAGTTCTCCGATGTATATCCTTTTTTAAGGACATTAAAGTGAATTGAATTGATATGGGATTATAAAAGGTTACTCTCTGAAGCCGAGTACAATATCTATTTGCTGTACATGTTTACTGGTGTAGATTATCTCGCATGTGTTGCAGTCATTTAATCAGTTATTAAAAAATGAAGCAAAGTGAAACCTCATCAGTTAGTTTGCTAGCATTACCTTGGTTTCTCAATAACATTGCATTCGTGTGACAGCTGGTTGTTCCTCTATGATGACTAGTGTTTGTGATACATTGGAATATTGCATAGCTCATTCTGATGCTCATTCTGACCCAAAAGCTATCCTTGTAAACATGGTCTGAATATTTGGAAAGGGTCGGTCTGATGCGAGACATGTAATGCTACGACACCATGTTATGTTATGACCTACCCGGTAGTTAATTAAGATTCCACTTTTGACGGGAATCACTACACAGTGTTTAAAATAAAATTTATACAACCGAGTTTTTTTTAAATTTTTATTGTCAATTGTTACAGACAGCTGCTCACACATGGAACTATTTTTTATTGTGACGCCCGATTACATCCACTTGAACTGACACTATGTGACTGTGTTTGCAGGCTGGTGCCAACATGATCGTGTCTGGCAGTGCTGTGGTGAAGAGTGACAATCCCGCACAAGTGATCTCAGTGCTCAAGCAGGCTGTGCAAAGTGAACTGACAAAGAGGCAACAAGAAAAACAATGACTAGTTCTCCATAGTTAGGCTGAAGATAAACACGAGTAAACGGATGACACTTGATGCAGATAAGCAGCTGCAGATTATAGACTTTACAGATCTTGTGCGTGTACTATGCATTTCCGAGAGGAATGCGGCCATATTCTATTTTATTATGGATTTGATTGAAATGTAAACATGTTGATGAATTATATATTTTTTTCCTGCCATCACATACTATGGGGTCATACTTGCATAAGTTGACTGACTAACTAACTGACCCTAATAAGTGGAACTTCTCACGAACTAGACAACTTTATTGCCAGGGGTCCCAGAATGTTAGACTTACTCAGGGTGCACTGTAAATTCTACGCCAAATGTATTACGATCACAAAGCATATATTTTTAAGGTAGGTGGATTACTGACAAAATGAAGCAGATTGTGTTTATTATTCTGGTATATGGCCAGTCTCAAATGTTGTTGGTAATTAAGTAACAAAAACAACATATTTATACAGAATTTCACGTGAGAAATAAAGATATGTCAGCATGGACGTGTATCAGGATGGATTGGATGATTAGACATGCTACCTTGAAAGTGTTCTGAATGCATACATGTAGTCAACTGCAATTGAAATTGATTACAGTAATTGTTTCTGCAACAGAAGTTTTATTTAGAACATTTATTGACCAAATACACCCATAGCTTGGGTGACAATAGCACTTATTTGTGGCCATTGCACTTCAATAGGAATATGATATATTGATACTGTTTTGCAATTAAATGTCTAGGTTTTGTAATGCGTTTTTGTTTTACATATATGTTTGATTTTGCAATCTGCACAACACAAATGCAGCAGTCTGAATTTGTTGTGTTATAAGTATGTAGTTATGCCCAATTCCATAGTAAATACACTTCCACACCACTGCCTCACAACAAGTGGGGACAGTTTCGCTTGTCACTTCTGATACGTTCCGACTCAGGGTATCTCGGTTGCTTCGATCACGTTCTCACTGGCTTTGTATGCACAAGCTGTAGTCAGTCTTGCCAACCAGCTTTGTTGTGTGGTGACATCAATTGGCTGCTGTACATGTGTTTCTGGGACACACCAAGCACATGTTCAAACCAAGTCCAACACACTATGGTGGCAGACCTGCATTTTGTTTGGAGATATAAAAGTACAATTACAATGATAAATACAGAGAGGTCTCCACAGTCAAAGGAATTATTCAAATCATCAGGGTAACAATCTTTGACAAAAAATGTACCATTGCTAAAGGGGTGTTATCTTCAAATGACTTTGGGGACATGTGTCAGCCCATCTGTTTCCGACTCATCCCAAATCATTCATAATTTAGCTTTACCAGTTTTACGTTTTATGAAATACAGCAGAACACTATCTTCACTATAATTATTTATTAACATTAAAATAATAACAATACACATCAACAACACAAACAAATCAATGGCAACAATATAAACAGTAATTGATTTTGGTCTACGTACAATATTAAACTGTATTTGTATGCATAAGTAATTCATAATTTTGTGATGCTAGCTTAGAAATAGAACACACAATCATATTGTTGTTCTAGTTGCTTCTTAGCAGTTCCAGTTTACATAATAATTACACATTTATACATAAAACAATAATAACACATTGCAAACATCAGTGTTTGTTATCTAATAATTGTGAAAACAATTGTCTGAAATATATCAGTTATGTACCGATTTCAGGTTACTGTATCTTGTTTGTTCATGGAGGTTAAAGCCAAAAAATTCCCAAGTGAAATTGAGTATTTTGGCTTTCTGCCAGAATATAAGTTCACTTTTATAACAATTGCCTATGCCTAAAGCCCTTGCAAACATGGGTCAAGTATGCTGATATCCAGTAATCATACATTGTTATAACGTAATTTTCACAATCATAACCTGTTTTTTACTTTGTTTGATATGTAAGCATTCCTGAATCTACTTCACAGATACGTGTTATTACAATAAAACTGATTGTTCCATTGTGGACTCTGACAAAATTTTCTCAACAACAAAATTACTTAACCTCTCAACCAAACATAAGCACTTTCAACTTTCGGATGATGATGAAGTACCGATATAGCAGACTTGAGTGGTTTATATAATGGAACAATGATCTCGGGAACATACTTGGAATAAGTAGACAGTCACATGTATTGAGTATACAACAGCTACCAGGTAGTCTGTACTGTCATTTATAAGTGACTTCAAATACAGTGTTTTGAAACCAGGCAGTCATTGCCTTTGGACCAGCAATGTATGTTTTAAGTAACAGTTTTCATATTTCACTCTCTCTGGAAATCGTTCCTTATCGACAATAATAGTGACTTTAATATCCTTGAAAAAAAGTTCAGTGGCACAACAAAACTAAAGGATTAAGCAATATCATCATTGTATGCAGCTTGTCAATAGGTGGATTAAAGTGGCAGGAATTTAAGGAGATTGGCGATATTATAAAGATGGGGTTTCAGAAGCCCCCAAAAAAAATTACATTTCCTTCTAATCTGATACTGACAGGATGTAAATTCCAGAGTTGGTACAGTAACAGAGAAAGCTCGAGTACCAGCACTGGTCTTCACTCAGGGAATGATAAGAATGACATCTACTCTTGTTACTTGATATCAGCAGGGGTAGTTACTGGCAGGAAGTGTCCTAAATTAGTTGTGTTGACCAAATCACAGGGTTTTGCTAACAAATCAACGAGCATCTGCTGTTACTAACAATAGAGGAATTTATTTAAAAAAAATAGAATTCATGGGTGCAACTTCTAAATTGCAAACACAATTACAGGTTTATTACGGTAATATCCTAAACAGATGCACAATAGACAAATGTAAGGGCTTGGGTGGGTGTCAATTGTTGTTAAATATGCAAACTGTTAGGCATTCTATTGTATTATCTACATAATGTGTATATATATTATTCGTGAAAATGTTCATCAAGTTGGAAGATATTATTCAATTTTTTTTCATAATTTCACAACTAGCAATGGTCTACTCACTTCAACATTTCAACCACCATCGGCAGCCTTGTTCAGAGACGAGGGGGACTACAGACTAAGTCACATATGGGACAGTCTGCTCTCCACGCCATCTAGCGAGCAGTGACAATTCAGTTCCTGAAGAAGGCCGCCGATGGTGGTTGAAACGTTGAAGTGAGTAGAACATTGCTAGTGGTGAAATTATGAAATTTTTTTGAATGTATATATTATATTTAAAAATCAGGAAGAGACAGTCTTGCCTGAGGAAAGACTTGGAAAACAAATAGAATGAACTTTAAACGTTCACGTAAGCCAGGTTCAGTGTGCTTCAGTCGAGTTGTAGAGTTCTGGAGAGGTCGAGTAGTTTCTGCCTCAGTCCCTCCTTCTGTTGTATCAGGTCAGCTTCCAGAGCCTTCGCGTCCTCCAACATCTTGTCAAGTCGCGTCACACAGAACGACTCAAAGTTTTCACTGTCACTGAAATTACGATATTATTTATTTTACACAGAGCAATTAAAAAAACCTCAAAGCACTACACAATATTTAATTATATGTAAACCATAAATTATTACAAAATGTATAGTAAAAAAATTATTTACAGTTAGATGAGAGAAGAGGTTTATCAGACTGGATGGTCTCATATTTTACAGCCGGATTATTAAATTATTTTCTTTTCTGACATTTCTTCTGCTATCAGCAATCTTCTTCAGATGGGTACCACTAGATGGCGACATGGCAGTCAATATGCGCATAATGACAACTGGCAGCAAATTTCACAAATAAGAACAATATGACTACAACAATTACAGTGTCTGCAACCAAAGACATTCCCAAGACAAGAAACAAAGATTGTTTGTTTGATTATTAGCAGGATGTTTCCTGTTAACCTGACATCAGTTACTGTACATCAATGGACACTGCAGACTTGGACACCACATGATCAATAAACTACACATTGACGAAATCACATGGCTTGTGGCATCACTCCAATGGCAGTGAAATACTACCTTTCTGAAAAACCTTCAATTTTTTATTCTAGTTAGAACATTAAAAACATTAAAAAAATCTTACTAAAATGTGAGTGACCATTGTATTTCTATTTTAAATATATATGTATGACACTATGCACATAAACTAGTTTCCATGAAAATAATTGTACACCCACCTGAATGCATATGACCAATCAGTGTTGAGCATCTTGGCACGCTGACCAAACTCTACAACAGGAAAGGAAACAATATAGAACCCCTCAACAAAATCACTCCATATAATATGCAATAGGACTTTCATATATATATATATACATATTATTTATCATCATCATCATTGTGCAGCCATAGCATCCCGTGGTTGTGCAAAGGCCTCAGCATACTGCTTCCACATCTGCCTATCTTGCACTATCCTCTGCCAGATGGTACCCTTCCAGTAGTTGTCTAGTTCGTTTCTCCAATGTCTCACCAGTCTTCCTCTGGGTCGTTTCCTTTTGTAGGGTTTCCAGGTGGTGATACACAGTGTCTATTGGTTATCTCGTATCCTGTTGACGTGCCCTGCCCAAGTCCACTTTTGTCTTTTAACTTGTTCAATCACATCTGTGACATTTGTCTTTTCTCTTACCCAGATGTTTGTTTTTCTGTCCCGGCATGTGATGTTTAACATACTCCTTTCCATCTTTGTTTGTGCGGCTGCTAGCTTCTTCTTTGCTTGGGTGGTGAGTGCCCATGTTTCCGCGCCGTATGTCATTGCTGGAAGTACACGAGTTGTAGACTTGTCTCTTCAAACATGTTCCAATGTTACTCTTGAAGATGTCGCATTGCTTGGCGAATGCTGTCCATCTTTGAATCTCCTTGTCTTGGTTTTTGTGTCGTTTTCCATCAGCAGTCTTCTACTTGTTTATCTTCAGGCACTAAGATTCACTTTCATCAGTTAATTCCTGTAGCATTTGTTGTAGTTCATGTGGTGTATTATCACATATGAGTATCTCATTGGCAAAACGAAGATGGCTAAGATATTCACTGTCAGTCTTCAACTTCAAGCCTCTGGTTTCCCAGGTTAGTTGTAGGAATATGCTTTCAAGTGCTGCCGTAAACAGCTTGGGCGATATGGTATCTCCCTGTCGTACTGCTCTCCTGATATTGATCTTGTTGCTTTCTTTGTGTAGGTGAATTGTCATCAAGCTGCTGGTATAGATTTCCTTCAGGCGTTCGATGTACACATATTCTATCTCCCGTTCTTGAAGCGAGGTCAGTACTGCTTGAGTTTGGACTGAGTCGTAGTTGACAAATGCGATGCAGAGTGTGCAGTTATCAATTTCTCAATTCAAGTTGGAATTCAATCTTCTGCGATCCTATTGGTGTGGCATCTACTCTTGGCGGCCTCTTGGTCATCAATTTGTTTCCTTTCCACTTCTACGTCCAGTTTGGTGTTGCTTATAACCATTCTGTGGTCACTTCCAATGTTGACTTGGTTGATGGCCGTTACGTATGTGACAATTCTGGCCTGTTTGTGAGGATGTAGTCAATTTCGGTCTTCATTACACCACTTGGGCTTTTCCACGTTCGTCTCCTCCCTGCTTTCCTCTGGAACATGGTATTCATGATTTTGTACTTTCTTGATGTTGCCCATTCTAACAAGGTGTCGCCTCATTCGTGTCTCAATTCGAGCCCAAATTTGCCCTTTGCCGTTTCCATAGGATTTGTTTTTTCCCTATTTGCGCATTGAAGTCTCCCATCACTATCATGTAGTGGTTTGGTTTAACTAAAGTCTCATCGACGTCGTTATAGAAGCTATTTGTGTCTTCTTCTGAGTTTGATGTTGTTGGTGCATATATACTTGCACTATATTTAGTTTGTAGCGCTTCTATTGATTTATTATAATTTTAATGACTGATGTCAAACCTACTGAACAGAGTTTTACTTGTGATCTTAGTGTTGAAATATGGTTACTGTTATCATCATTGTAAACAACAACTCTATGACAGCATGTTTGATGTGTCCATTAAAATTAGTGTTGAAATAATTCTGTAACACTAACAGCCGCCAAAATACAAAATAATAATAATACAGTGAGTTATCAATAATGCTCAGACAGCAAACAATATTCTTAGCAATCGGACACTGTTCACAAAGTTATTACAGACAATCCTTCCCAAAGTAATTCCTATAGAACAACAAAAATTATTTTAATATAAAATAATTAATATACATAACAACAGGACTGAACATGTTGAAGTATGTGTTTGCAGTTTTTTCTTGAACGGAACATCTGCATTTATCTGAGCAGCTACAGCTGGGTCAGTTTGTAATTTTTTCGTACCTAACCAAGGATAAACACACACTCTCTGTTGCTGTGCTTGGAATCATAACATTAACAAACGCTCCATAAAAATGATCCACTCTACACAATGCTGACTTTGTTACGTACATGCATGAACCTTTTGGCGTTACCAGCCTCTAACGTCTTAGCGCTAACAATCGAAGAGTTTACCTCTGAGTAGGTGAGTAAGAGAGGTGCAGGATGAAGCCAGACTGTCCATGTCATCTTGCCCCACTTCCCCAGCCTCACTGGGTCCACCACTCTCCCGTCCCAATTGCCCCATGACTTCACCCTCTGTCAGCCCTGGAGCCAGTCTCTCCACATCCATTCCAAGACCACCTGCAAACCCGCAGAACAAGCCAGTGCGTGTTTGTGCCAGCCTTACCCTTGGTTACCCAGATGCCGTGAGATGGCAGCACTTTTTAGCCCCTCACATCCACCTGGGGAATTAATGATCTGCAAATGTTACACAAACAGAAAGGACAATTATTTGTTGTTGTTAATTTTTCATCAATTTTTATTTATTTTGTGAATAGATATTTTATAAGTTAGTTTTGTTATCAAAAGCACATGTGTCCATTATATACATTAATTATAATTATACATAAAAATCTGTGAATTAATCCCAAACAGTGATGCGATCTGGTGGCTTTGAGCTGTGCCACTACTTAAGGGTTACATAAGCAAAGCATATTTGTCGTCACCAGTCTATCTTCTCGGCGAAGTTATGGCGTCGAGTGAGATTCAGTTAAACCAGTATATACACACATGTATATATATATATATATATATATATATATATTAAAAATAAATTAGTAAATTAAGCTGTAATGACTAACCTCGTAAGTCATTTTCTGTAGCTGACTGAGTCTTGAGGTCACTTTCACTATCCAGGTAATGATGATTGTGTTCGGAATGCTTTGGTGTGGTTGGTGTCACAAAACCATCTTTCTGTAGCAAGCAAGTAAATTATATTTATTATTACATTTAGATATATCTAATATAGAACCGCATGTGTTTACAAATAATAAAACATTCACTAAAATACATTACATCTGTGAGTGTATAATATTATAAATTACAATAAATGTATTAGTTCCTACATAAGATAAACAGTAAACACTGGGATGTTAAAATTATGTATGCATACATACAATGCAAATATAAAATAGTACAAATTACTATAAAAAAGAGGAAGATTTTGAGATCCTTCATAAAATGTCAAGAACTATGGTATGTTCCATTAGAAGCAGTCAGTGCCAGATAAGTACACCGAATCAGACATAAAAAAGCACACTTGCTTAACCATTCTAGGTTCACAATGTTCACCTATCAATATAAGACTAATATTAAAGAATAGCCTGTGCACATAAATCCTTGGAGACCATGTTCATATAGTTAGCATGGCCACTACAGAGCACTCGTCTATCCCCTGCGTGAGAGTTTACTTCTGCTAGCATATATCAATAGTACAGTGTGTCTAGGAACCTAAGGCAGTGTAGCATCCAAAAGACGAATGCAAAATATGGTTAATGACGTCATATTCTTGAAATGATGTACAGTACAGTACAGTACAGTACAGTACAGTACAGTACAGTACAGTACAGTACAGTACAGTACAGTACAGTACAGTACAGTACAGTACAGTACAGTACAGTACAGTAGTTTGAAGTGTAGTTCTACTGTTGATGATCTGATGCACTACCACCACATCTATACACCTGATACATTGCAATTCACACTCTGTCAGATTTGCAATAATGTTAGAAAATGTGGTACTGAAAAATTTAATTGATGTGACAAGACTACCAAAAACAGACAAAGGAGAGTCAAGTGTACATACATCTATTCTGCTGCGTTTTGTAGCAGGGTGCATATCACTGGTGTCTCTTGTGTCTGCAACATTCTTGTCTCCGGTAGCTTCACCTACAGCTGACATGTCTGCAGAGGCATTGGTGTCATTTGTTGCAGAAAACCTGCAAAATGTCGACATCAAATAATGTAAGCAGCCAAGGCAACCATACAGCACCAAATTGTCAATTATGTGTTATTTGTACTCAAAAACACCCAGTATGCAAACTTTGACTTTCCAAATTCAGTGGTTAAATTTATAAACTGTTATTATCATGTTTTATTCAGGACAGCAATAATAAATACACCACTGTATATTTAATTGTTCCATATTACTGATACTACTGTAGATGAGGGCTCAACATTGAAATATAATATAGAAATATTAAGTCAAGATTCCTTTAACGACCTATTTATTTATTCATGTGGCTAAGGCATTTATTACACGCTTGTTTTGAACTGAAAATGAATGAGTTTTTAAAAACTCTTTTTCAAACTTTGCCCGAAACGTTTAACAGTACTCCTGAACAAAACCAGTGTATTTTATGTTGTTTTGTGATGCTTTGTATTTTTAGACTTTACTTAAATATCTTGCTGGATCTCCAGCATAAAGTAATCACTAGTAATCTCCCTCAAAGTTGCATTTGCCTATGGCAGCCACCCACTCAGCCTCCTAAAGCAAAAGATCAAGACCCTACTTAATGCAATAAATCCAGCAATGACTAGGGCGACCACAGAATCTTTCCCAGCCAACATTGAGAATGCTGAATATTCAGGTGCCATACATTGTAGGTGACCGAACAACTGGAGGCATTGATGAGTGATGAAGCAAGCGGCTGTCTGGTGTGTTCTAGTATGGTGCTATTTCAAACATATTGAAACCACTTGATATTCAGTGCAAATATTTCATGACAAACGCATTATTTGTTGGCTTGTCAGGCCACGTTTCAGAGCCATAGTGTAGTGTTGACACAACAAGGCCATTGAACATCTGTGCCATAGAGCATTAGCCAGTCGTTTATTTTGCATGGCTTTACAAATTCTGGTTACGATCTCAGACCATCAGCAGTTATGATGGAGCCCAGATATATGTAGTCATATACAAAGTCAATGATTTCTCCATTGATCATGATGGGAGTGGGTCTATAGATATCCACACATACTGCCATAGCTTTTGTTCTGGCCGAGAGATTCTTGCGTGTCAGAGGTCACTGCTGCTGATCACATTAGTAGTCTTAGTACCAGCCTTAACTACCCTTGGAACATCCCTTTGCAAAAATCCTCCGTATGGTTCACATGTTTCATGATGCTTATATGATCAAACCATGGTGTCACTTTTGGATTTTATATATTTATAAGAGTTGATCTTAGAATGCAACTATAAATAGATATTCTTGTAACTTACGCATAGTTGCAGTTACTGAATATATATGTTGAGAATTATTTGTAACTAAATTAACACATACTGACCCTGTCATCAAATTGAAACTGCCACAGTCTTCTTCATACTCCCCAACCAGACTTGTCTGTAACAGGTTCGTTACATATCTTTATCATTATATTGCCAGGTAATTTTTTTATTAGCTATTCCAATTTAATATTATTGTATGCAGACCCTGTAGATATTCCATGAACTGGTATACAAATACAATCACAAAAGACACACACTGACAGCATACAGTCTAGAGAACCAGACACTGGCAGTCAGGAACGTATCAACTAATTATGTTTTTCTTTTGGGAGGGGTGAATGTTTTACCTAGGCTCAAGAAACACTGGTTGAACTTCTCTCTTATCTAAATTATAATGGCTCTATTCAACTATTAAGTTTAATAGAGCCATTAATATTAGATGCACATGACAGTGTAGTTGTTTTGCACATCTGCCTGGCAGGCATGTTGACACTTCGGTGTAAAAACCTGGCTCTCAACATTGGGGACTGTGTATCTTGACTCAGTGATCACATGAAATATTTATTCCGTCTCAATTTGGGACATAAAAGAACCACTGAGAACAAAAAGCACCCTGGCAATGACCACTCTCATGGCCTCAAACAAATAATATTGCAAATTTTTTCTATATTTTAACTTCGCAATGCACACTCAAGAAGTTGCCTTTGCACCGAAATTGCAGTCCTGAGGCTGATCCTTCTGTGATGACATTGGCATATTTACATCGACTCTAGAAATTAAATCTATATAAAACACAATTTAAAAAAATGATATCAGCCTTCTTTGTACCGGTAGTGATGTAGAATATATTATACTAAACAGTATACATATAAAAAGGTTGTAAAATCGTTTTGAAAACGCTGTAATAATTTGGGCCAATTAACTGGAAGATTACCCATAGCCCCATACCCACACTGGTCATCGGCAGTAACGGACTACCACTGTCAGACTATCACTGTCAAATCATGATAAGGAAGATTCACAGTGACAGTCAGAGACGCACGTCGGCGTCGTCGCACTTCGTTCGTGGTATTGATTATGTATCGAGATTTAATAAACTTGCTAAATGACATGTCGTTAGTTTTAATGCAAATGTACAATGAACCATCGTCGTACGTTTATATTAATGTCATCCATGTTATATTCCAATATAATTATCTTTGCTCATCCAAAGAAATAAAACAGATTCCGAGCAAATTGCATGAAGCAGACGACCATTCAGTTTGCGGTGTATGTATTGAAATAATATACAACATAATTATTCAACATGTTCCTTTCTCTGCAAAAAACAAATTTTTCCTTGTAATTTTCGCGAGTTATCATGACGTCCGAGTTTGGCTTTTCGAACATAAAATCCTAGTTATGTGTGACAGTGAATGGCATTATTTTGCATCCATGGCTGTCACCCAATAAACGCCGCGTGACAATTATTTATTTACAGTGTATAACATTTCACAAACAATGCTGTACGCCCACTGTCACTGGACGATCGTACTGGCGCTATCGTACTTGGCTTTTAAACTTCTCCGGATAAGCTGTGAAAGCATGAGTGAATGTTATATCGAGTGATATTTATTAAATATATATTGATGGACTAAAGTGCGGTAATAAATGTTAATGTTGAAAAGATAAACATAGACCAGAAACTTTGATTCTGACTGAGTGGAGCAAGTGCGTGGACGATAATTAGGTAACGTATCGTTTACCGAGGCTGTAGCGAGTACGGTTAGGATGCAGTACTGCCAGTAGACACTAGACAGCGTAAGTGGGAAACCATAGCATAGCAACAGAGGTAGGGTTTAAAAACAACGTACCGTTGTTGTTGTTCTCCTCTTTATTCACTGTCGTTGGGTTTAAGGCTGCTCTTGAACAGTCCTTGATTCCGTTCCTTCTTAATTTAAAAAGACTTTAAAAAGTAGTCCTTCCTCTACAAATTTAGACATGTTACACTTAGTAAGAACCGAACAAGGCAACATAAATGTATTGATGGTTACGGCTTATACCATTGTGTATGCTCCATGGAAGTTGCTATGAAGATGGAGTATCTTTGACTTAAGTGGCCAAAATTATCAGGACCTTTTGGAAAACAGTTTTTGCACCTATTTTGTTTTCGATGCGTATGTGACTGTGTGTTCGGCATATCAGTCTACTTCCAGTAAAAAAGGTCTGATATTGACTTTTTAAATGCCATTTTAGTCCAATTTTATTCCGTAATTTTGATGTAAACTGGTCATTGTCACAGATACAAATAGGGTGTGAGCAGTCAGTGCATCCCAAAGGCATCAGCTGTCTCTGGGTAATGTTAATATACATTATTCATAGGATTTCAACATCCAACGTTCTCAGCATTTGAGGAGTTTTAACCTGCACCGCCATGTCGGGAATTTTACATATACCATTGTAGCTACTGCTGGGTCAGTCACCAGCACTTGAATGAGCACACTGATGTCACCAATGGTTTCGTTAAATAAAAATTATTGTTTAATTGAAGTCAGAACAATATGTCCGAATGTATAATGTGTTGTTTTAAAGTCTTCTAGACATCAACTAAACTAGAGGACGCCACCTTAACCTGAAAGATTTGGCATTGACCGATAGTTGATAAAGATGGTGCTGTTTATAAGATTACGTAGCCTCGGTTACCCAGGCTCCGTGAGGTGGCAGCATTTTTAGCCCCTCATCTCTGCCTGGGGAAACTAATGCTCTGCATTTGTTAACCGCCAGGGCGGTCTTACCCCAGATTAGGGTAGAGATGCTGATTGGCTCTCAGGCCAACTATGAAATAAAAATTAAAATAACGATATACAAGATAATGATATCCTATGAAAAGTACCGGTATTCAACATTGAACTTATATTAACACAAAAATAAGTAAAAATTCAAATTTACAGTTGTTTATAAATAAGAATTACGGCAGGATTAACCAGTATCCATGAGGTGGCAGCATTGTTTAGCCCTACACGGATAACATACAAATTAAATAAGGATACCTTTTTATCAAATAATGCTGTATTATAAAAACTATTTAAAATTAAACTTATATTAACAAAACATATATAGAAGAACAAATTTGCAGTTGTTTATAAAAACAGAAATTACGGCAGGATTAACCAGTGTCCGTGAGGTGGCAGCATTGTATAGATCACACGGATAAATTTTTAAAAGCAGGCAGAATCACCAGACTGTCTTCTCAGCGTAGTTCCGCAGCCGACTGACAGTCGAAACTAAAGGTTACGCAACTCCCAAAATGTCAACCCCATGATGGTCACCATTGTTGATTAGCCAATGGGTAGTCCATTGCAGTACTGACACTTTTTGGGGACATCAGTCTGTCCCTTTTGCTGATGTTTGACCATGCCACGTCCGTCATTGCAGCTGTTGCTACCAACACGTCTAACCCAAGTACCTTACATTTAACTACAGCAGCATTGGAGACAAGCTTAAATCTTAAAGCCTACCCATTCAACCTGTATGGTTCATACTCCTGGAATGAAAACTCACTCAGACTTTCTCATATATATAATATATATAATCAGGGATTCCCTCAGCACCCGGGAATCCATAGTAAAACAGCTGCACTT
This sequence comes from Ridgeia piscesae, assembly GCA_025642075.2. Lineage (NCBI taxonomy): Eukaryota > Metazoa > Annelida > Polychaeta > Sabellida > Siboglinidae > Ridgeia > Ridgeia piscesae. Next base: position 187,677 of record JAODUO010000063.1, on the reverse strand, counting down.
TTTCCCTGCATGCTGTGCCCAAATACTGCATACAAAAAAATAGCATGTATTTGAAAACAATAGGTCTTACCTTGCTTGATCACAAACGTGCTGCTGATATTTGTGTTTCAGTGATTTTATTATTTTTCAGCTAGGAGTGCGGTACACCTTTGTCCGCTTGGGTGCGCCACAGTCGCGGTGTGCGTGTATTATCGGTCGTTGCATTGCCATTGAGTGATCAAAGTCACAACTATGCCTAAACAGGCTGATTTCGCTGCCCAAACAGATGGCATTGCTTGTGCAGGTTAAAAAGAGTATCAGTTACTCATGAAAGCTCTCCTGAGACAGTTGCAGTTGAGGAAGCAAAATCAGACAACAGCAGCGTGCGTATTGCCGATGGCATTGTCACGGACGATACCGGCACCGGGCGCGGGACGCGGGAACCGCGAAAATCAATGAATTAGCTTTTTTTCAAGGCTTTGAAATATATCAGTGGACAATACATTACCCCCCTGCATTTTTGTCTGCGGACGCCCATGCACCTGTGCCAAAATCTTGGGCATGTTTTGTCATTGTGCATTGCTCCAGTTCACTCAGCTGTATAAATGAGTGCCTGGCTATAGACAAGTGGTGGATGTGTGTACAAGCAGTTTTTGTGCATTAATTGTAGCGTACGTCTGGATGCTTCGCAGAGAAGTTGAGATGGTGTCTGATTGAACCAGGGCCTTGAACAGGTCTGCCAGGGAAGTAGTGTAGAGCGCTTTGATCAATCCTGAGAATTGGTTACTGCGCTGTATAAGAACTTACCTTTCTTTACCTTTACAACCAAATCAGTGTATCTCTTCCTATATATGGCTACACCATTGCAACTATATAAATTTGTTGAATTTCCTATCACTGATGTTGATTAGACTGTGGTAAAGCAAAAACATATGTGTCAGAATGTATATATATATATTTATTTATTTATATATATATATATATATATATATATATATATATATATATATATATATATATATATATATTTAGTACATTTCTGTAGTTTGGAAGATTCCCAGAGAAGCCTTGATGGTGTTTGATTGAACAGGTTAGCCAGGGAGTAAAGCGCTTCGAGCAATCCTGAGGATTGGATACTGCGAGGAACTTAGCATTTATTTAGTTCTAACAAAGGTGAAAGATTTTTTTTAAAGAAATTAACTGTATGAAGAATCAGATTTAACAATCATGTGATGCTCCATATCGTACTTTTATGAAGTGACAGCTATTTGCTATGCTGATCTCCAATTTCACTCGTCCATCCATTTAGAGACTGGACTCGTTTAGTCATTACCCTCTCTCAAGGTTCATTAACATCTTCCAACAAAACCCATATGAGACTCAAAAACGTCCGACCTGTGACCATATGTGTTATTACTTACTGCCTCGGTATACCACGGCTGTATGCAGTTTGTAACGGTACAATAAGATGTGAAGATATTGTAAACCTCAGTAGTAATGTGACCGATTTGAAACAGTTTACTCTCACTACTCTATATGAAAAGCTGGTAGTGTATTCCGAAAGCCACTCAAATTATAAATACCAATACTCGTATTTTAAACGACAACACATGCTTCTGCCTTCGCCCAGAACGTTTAGAACTATCAGAGTATCACAGATGCTCGTTTGTCATTCATTCATTCCCGTGTCTGTGTCTGTGGCTTCTCGAGGACAACGACCTGACAGTTCCATTCATTATGTGTCTTCTATGCTGTATGTATCACTTGTGAATGGTGATGCGACGACCACAGTTATAATTATTATAGTACAGATTAACTGGCTTTTTATTTTATATTTCATTATAATTAAGGTTTGGATACTGTTTTAATAATGTATTAATATGTATTTCTTCTATTTTATTTATGTATTTCACGAGCGCTGCAAATGAATTTTTCTTTCGGGATAATAGTGTTATTGTACTTTATTGTATTATACTATATTGTGTCAAAATTGTGTTGCTTCTCCCATCAGCCCCTGCTGTCCGCCGGACCCAACGACCCACGAGATCACCGCCGTGCCATGAAGGGCGTGACGCTGCTGGTTGGATGTATCGCCGCGCTGTCGTGCTTCGCATCGGCGGCGAGACGAAAGAACGTTCTGTTTCTCGTCTCTGATGACATGAGGCCGCAGCTCGGTGCCTACGCCGGGCGTCACTTCCCGTCACGTGTCTCTCCGAAGATGCACACGCCCAACCTCGACGCTCTGGCGAGTCGCAGTCTGCTCCTGGGGCGCGCGTACGTCCAGCAGGCCGTCTGCTCGCCCAGTCGCACGTCGCTGCTCACCGGAAGGCGGCCCGACACGACGCACGTGCACGACCTCATCGCCTACTTCCGGCGCGTCGGCGGCAACTTCACGACGATACCGCAGTACTTCAAGGAGCACGGCTACGCGACGGTCGGCATGGGCAAGATCTTCCATCCGGGCATGGCGTCCGGTCACGACGACCCGGTGTCGTGGACGGAGAAGTACTTCCACGCGCACAGCAAGTACTGGAGCAAGTACCCCCGCTACAGCTGGTACGCGGCCAAGGAAAGCGAGGTGGAGAAACATCCGCTGTTGGACGACATCACCGCCGACCACGCCGTCGCCACGCTGAAGCGACTGGCGCCCGCTGCCCGGTCTGCCGAGCGGCCCTTCTTCGTCGCCGTCGGATTCCATCGTCCCCACCTGCCGTTCTTCTTCCCCGCTCGATTTCTCAAGTACTACCCGGAAGCGGAAATACGCCTTCCCGACAACGCGTACGCGCCGGTCGATCTGCCCGAGATCGCGTGGTCGAACTTCGACGAGTTGCGCAGCTATGTCGACGTGAAGAACAAGTACGGCTACGGCGCCATCAACACGACCCTGCCGCCGTCGAAGGTGCTCCAGTTGCGCCGGGCCTACTACGCGACGATATCGTACGTCGACTCTCTCGTCGGCCGCGTCGTGGCGACACTCGACGAGCTGGGGCTCGCCAACGACACGATCATCAGCTTCTGGGGCGACCACGGCTGGCAGCTGGGCGAGCACGGCGAGTGGTGCAAACACACCGACTTCGAGCTGGCGACGCACGCGCCCATGATGGTGCGCGTGCCGGGCGAGACCGACGGCGGCGTCGTCACCGATCGGCTGACGGAGTTCGTCGACCTGTTCCCGACGCTCGCCGACGCCGCGGGCCTGCCGCCAGTGCCGCTCTGCCCCCGAGACTCGTCGGCCGTGCGCACGTGCGCCGAGGGCGTGTCGCTCGTGCCGCTGATGCGCGCGCCCGCGCGCCGCTGGAAGGCGGCGGCGTTCTCGCAGTTCCCGCGCATGGACGTCGGCTCGAACGTGTATATGGGCTACAGCATGCGCACGGAGCGCTACCGCTACACCGAGTGGATGGCCTACGAGGACCTGCCGACGCCGCACCGCCTGCCCGGCAAGGTATACCCGCGCGGCCACGTCGAGCTGTACGACCACGACGTCGACCCCGACGAGAACGTCAACAGTGCCGCCGACCGGGCGTACAGTGCCGTCGTCGCGCGGCTCCACGAGGCGCTGTTGGCTGGCTGGAGGGCTGCTCTGCCGCCCGACGTCACACGCACGTAGAGGGCGCCACTGTTGTATTTCCGTGGTATTTTCTGGTGTGACATGTGATAATTATTGTTTGGTAAATTTCTGAACGTTCTCAATAGCTTGTGAATGTACATGTGATGTGAAATTCTGCTGCTGATCCTGATTTTTATTGTTAATATACATCTATGATATTTGTTGTTGCTGTGTTTGCGTGCGTGCGTGCGTGTGTGCGTGTGTGTATTGCACCTATGTAATGTATGCATGTATGTATTTAATGTATATATGCAAGATACGTTCGTCCGTTTGTTCGTTCGTCGTTCGTTCGTTCGTTCGTTCGTTCGTTCGTTCGTTCGTCGTCGCGTTCGTTCGTTCGTTCGTTCGTTCGTTCGTTCGTTCGTTCGTTCGTTCGTTCGTTCGTTCGTTCGTTCGTTCCAACCACCACACAGCTTCATCTCACACACACTTCTCTCTTACACACACACACGCACACACACATCACACACACACACACACACTTACACACACACACACACACACACACACACACACAACACAACACACACACACACACACACACACACACACACACACACACACACACACACACACACACACACACACACACACACACACACACACACACACACACACACACACACACACACACACACACACACACACACACACACACACACACACACACACACACACACACACACACACACACATATAGCGTAGCCAAGTGTGGGGATCTGTTTATACATTATAATTATATACGATGAATTAAGACTTGTATGTGTGTTGCAGTTGCCTCTTGTGTTCAACTATTTTTGGTTCGGTTATTTGATTTAAGTTTAATTAATTTTGCGAAATGCGAACGTACCTCAGTTTGTTTATTATATCAGCATGTTTAGTTGCTAAACATGTTTAGTCGCTAATGGAATCTGAGGTACTCGCCAAGTCCAAAGAGAACTTTGCGAAATATTCGGCGTTTTTGTGTTTACTTCGGTATTTGTGCTGGATGACAGTTGCGATCTGAAAAGAGGTTATCCGGATAGCTTGGCCTATCTCTCGGCTGTAGTATCATGCTAAACTGAAAGCTCGTGGCTCATTGAACAACGTCCGAGGATTTCTCGTGGCAATACTAAATAATAACAATTGGGATTTCACAATTGTTCCTTTTAACTAAGCAGTTGCTCAATATATTTTAGATTCCTTATAGTGAAATCCACTGTGTCTAAAAGTGTGGTCCAAATTGTTTGGTATTGTGTTCATAGATGCAAGACAATAACATTTCATGTACAAAACATGGTCAGGGTCACACAGCTTCCTTCCATGGGTTGTTATACATCAAAAGGAATTTATTTCTTATATTATGGGCAACCACAATGCTTTATCTGAGATTTTCATATATTTAATTAATGTTTTAACACATGAAAAAATTATGTATGTACTGTAATTAGATTTATTATTAACTGAATTCATGATATCAGTGCAAGATAGATTGCTGAACATGTATGTGGGATTATCTTCCCAATGGTAGTATTGTACGACCAATTATATACTGATACTCAAGAAATTGGTAACTGTTGCCTGTAGGGCATATGTCATGAATTTATAATAAAAATGTGTTTGAACTAACATTACTAGTCACAAGTATTGCAGTGGTTATATTTTATCAGGGTTGGAGGAATTCCAGAGTGGACTAAGTGTTCGGTGCATATTTTTGACATGTATTTATATATACATATACGTTCAAAATTAGGTTCATACCATGCACTATTTCGGGAAGGGGCACATTCCGGAACAGATGTTTGTGTGGTTGATTGGCTTCCAAATATGTATGTGCCCTGGATTCCTGTTACAAAAATTCATGATAAATTATCATTCCTCCGTAGAGTTTGTAGTAAATCAATCACTGCATTACTTGATTATTAATTGTCAGCATCAAATCCTATCACCATCCGTTTGGTTGTTTTTTCTCTGAAATAGGATTATAGTAAAGCAAACTGAGGTGTATTCGACACTTATTATAATCATAATCAATATATACTGCTGATCATAGTGACATAGTGTTGATGAATTATCTTCCCTAGCTAATCATGGAACAGACAACCTCGTTTAAAATTACGCCAAGATGACCATAAACCACTAACATGCTTGCATGTACATGTAACAGCTGTTGCATGTAAGACACGACAAGGCCATGCAAACCTTTTATTTATCAAACAAATGTATACACTGAATATAATCGGTGTACAAAAGTGAACATTACTTTATTGACAGGTAACCTGGTAATTAGTATATTCTTATGTACAAAAGAGAGGTTATTTTCATGTGGGGGTTTACTTTTATGGATAATAAATAATGCATTTACAAAAAATGACTGATACAGGCCTTGTGGTATATCTGATATTTCATATAAATATTTTAAATGGTTAAAAATGCTAAATCAAAATTTCTCGTTAATTACAATTAGTGCCTACAGTCTACACCACCTTCATGGAAAAACATTTGTTCTCACCGCATTTAATTTCTGTATAACATGCATTGGTAGGTAAGCAATCTATAAAACCAAAACTGTGACTACGCTATGTCTGAAGTTTAGCAACGTGCAGCAATATTCGCGTGGCCATCAGGTCCAGGTTATTTGTCAATAAACAGACACGCCTTACCTGCGCAATCTGCAGATGGTTGCTGCTCTCTGTAGATTGCACAGGTCCAGCTAATGCGTATAAAATAAACGATAATAGCTGAAGTCAAGCCAAACATTATACTAAAGCAATCAAATAATCGAAACGTCAACATGACGTTCACATAATTATGTAATATACTTGTCGCTAACAAGGGAAGAGTTACAGCAAGGCCAAGGCGCTCAGCAGGTGGTATTGCGTCTGGGGTAGTTTAATTTCCTTCATTAGAGCATTTTTCGTTTCTTCAGTTTTTCTTTCTTTTCTTCGTCATCAATTTGCTTCAGCACAGTCAATGCACCGAACAACATTGCATGTTCTTCTTCACTGCTGCTGCTGCAACTGTCAGCCATTGCCGTAAACAAGCACGTGTGCGTCTGTAATGGCTTTCACCTTATGACGTCACTCACGCAACCCGATTGTTTCGCCACGACTACGTGTGTAGTACAATGTTGCATAAGCGTGTTTGCATCAGTTCGCTGCACTGTCTTGGGTAACACAGCTTACGCACCCAATCTCCACATAGAATAGTAAATATACAGGTACTTCATAACTATATTAAATAATAGACGTACCGATTTGGTATATGGTTAACATTTAATGTCATCAAACCAATCACAGAAACGGCGCATCAAATTCGCAACTGCATCTACCCAGCCTGGTGTATATATCGAGCCATATGGATTTGTATGTATATCATATATATATATTATATATATATATATATATATATATATATATATATATATATATATATATTTTATATATATATATATATACATAAAAATATATATACATATATATATACATATATATATATATATATATATATATATATATATATATATATATATATATATACCAAAATAGGGCAAACAACGGGAAAGCATGAGTAGGCTATTTCATAAACAGGAAATGGGAAGACCATATAGTGAAGGCAAACAGCAGAACTTGTACTGTGCATAACAAAGCGCTACAAATTGGAGGCAGAGAGTTTAGGGAAACCAAACCTCTACATGATAAAGATGAGAGATTCAATGCGAAAATAGGGAAAGAATAAACCCTACGAAAATAGCAACGACCAAATCTATGCTCGAAATGAGAAACGAAACGAAATGGGCAACATCATAAATGTTCAAAATCAAGAATACCACGATGTAACGCATACCGAAACTGACTACATCCTAACAAACAGACCTGACATCGTCACAGACAGAAACTGACTACATCCTAACAAACAGACCTGACATCGTCACAGACGTACCTGTCATCAACCATGTCAACATCTGAAGTGACCACAGGTTGTCTATGAACAAAATCAAACTGGTCATAGGGGTGGAAAAGGAAAACTGACGACCTTGAGGACACCAGACGTAGATACCTCACAAATAGGATCAAAGAATTCTAACTCGAATTGAAAAACTGATTCGAGACAGACCTAGATGACACCGACACCATGAGTGAAAACATCATAGACATAATACAACAAAGCCCGCCAAGAGTGGCCAAGGCAATCAACAAGCCACTGAAGTCGAGAATATAAACGGTAAGTTCTTATATAGCGCACTATCCGGTCCTCAGAACTGCTCGAAGCACTTTTACACTTTACTTCCTTGGCAGACCTGTTCAATCAAACACTCTGGGAAGCATCTACCCACATGCTACAATTAATGTGCGAAGGCTGCTCGTACACATATCCACCAGTGTCTATGGCCAGATACTCATTTAGTCAGCTGAGTGAACTGGAGCAATGTAGAGTGAAAGAACTTGCCCAAGGCTTTAACACCACAGCACAGATGTCAAACCCGGGTTCTCTTAGTCGAGAGCCCGATGCTCTACCCCTGAGCAACTGCGCGCTGATATTGTCCACAACACGAGCTGATGAAAATAAAAATCAAGGAGTGAAGATGAACAAGTCGAAGACAACGGTGATGATGGGACAGAGATACTGCACCAGAATAAAAAACCAAGACAAAGATATTTAAAAAGAGTCGCGGCCGGGTGGACAGCAAATTGTCAAGGGTAACATTGGAACACGCTTGAAGTTGAAGAGACAAGTCTACAACTACTACGTACTTCCTGCAGTGACATACGGCGCGGAAACATGGGCACTCGCAAGCCTAGCAAAGAACAAGCTAGCAGCCGCACAAACGAAGATGGAAAGAAGTACGTTAAATAGCATATACCGGAACAGAAAAATTAACATCTGGGTAAAAAAGAGACAAATGTTAGAGACGTGATTGAATACGTCAGAAAACGGAAATATATATATATATATATATATATATATATATATATATATATATATATATATATATATATATATATATATATATAGCAATATATATATATATATAAAAATATATATATATATATATATAATATATATATATATATATATATAATATATATATATATATATATATATATATATATATATATATATATAGTAATATATATATATATATATATATATATATATACATTCCTGTTATATGCACCATTATTAGTCAACAAATGAGGTGCAATGCGTATTTGACAACCCCGTAAGATATACGCTATTACAGACATTTACACTTAGCCCAATAAGAACATATGCAACTATGGCGTTGTAGTCTATGTAAAGCGTGTATTTCCACAAAATCTGTTTGTAGCAGCCCTAAAATCAATCAAAAATAACAATTGACGATACAAGAAATACGGACTTTGTCACTTTGGACAAACCTAATTTAATTTTGTGTTAGAGTAAAAAGTGCAAGTCACTCAACTAAAAACTGATAAAGTAAAAAAATGAAGCGGAATAAAAAGTAAAACGTCACTTTCAAAAGTAACACTAAAACTACAATTCCTCGTTTTAATTACGGCAGGCACAACAATGCCACTAAAATAAAATAACTACTCAGTGGGCAAATACAATTTTCACCTGGCTTGTGAGTCGCAGTGACTGCATACTTTCAATAGATTTCGACATGGCAATAGGATCCCGTGATGACTTTAATGACGTATTTTTCCAAATGCTAAATTTTTCAATTCGCCCAACACAAACCTTTCAAATTCGGTCATCCCGTATTCACATGATTCTCCGAAACATAACTTGGGACACTAGGCGTGGTTTCTAAAGATCAAATCCGTGATTTATAAAAAAAAAACGGAACACATATTGCGTCAATATACAGTGTATGCAGTTTACTGGTGGCATCCAGGTATATAAACTGCAATTAAGTGAAAAACTACTCAAAATATTTCCGGAGATCCAACAGCATATTTCTAGATGTCACTGGTTTCGTTACAATAACATCAAATAAAATGAATCTTACTATGTTCATCCCACTAAGATTGAATTCCGGTTTGTCGAAAATTAAATTATGCGGAAACGATGAACACTTAACATATGCGTAGGCAGATTCAGGGGGCTGGGAATTTGGCGTGACCCTAGACGTTTTTGAGTGTGCCCCCTTACGAGCTCCCTACAGCTGTGAATTGTGCTGCCCCCGTGTAGGTGAGAAAACAAATGAAAGTTATGACAGCGAAAAAAAGTTCAACAGCATCTCCATCCACCCTGGCGACGTCGTCTGAGGAGATGAAACAATGAAGTTACGGCAACATAGTGGCCAACAGTTTAACAGCTCTCACAAACACAAACGCGCGCAAGCACATACATACATCTCCCTCCCTCCCCCCTCCACACGCACAGTGATCGTTGTAGTTTGATGGATGAGCAGCCATGATAACGGATGACCTACAAAACTAACCTCAACGTGGAGATATCGTGACATCGTCGCGTTGTTGAGGAAATCCCTCAGACATTCAGCAGCATGATTCACTTTCATTTCTGGCTTGCCGCGACAACAGCTGACGGGTATCGGCCCGTCTGACTCCTATGGTACATCAAATAATATTTCAAGAATATAACAATTTTGGAAATGTGGTAAGTTACCTCTCTGATCCGTAGCTTTCGGAATCCTCTCTATACCTTCGTCATCATTGAGTGACTCACTCCACGGAGGCAATGTGACGTTGTTGGTGTTCATCACATCGCAGAATATCTCGAGTTAATAATAATATAGTCGATGTATGTGTTGAGAGCTTCACGCCTCTCTCGGATTACAATAAATGCCTCACAGAACTTTCTACACAAGAAGTTTTGTATCTGGCGAAAACTGTAGCGTCTTTGGACTCCGTCAGAGTAAACAAGGATGCAGGGAGGCAACGTATCCTGAAGTACCTTAAATGCTGACCACACAAATTTAGTTTTACAGTAAAAAACAGTCCCGATAGCGTGAGTCACGCCGGAATGGCTGTGTGGTCTGGAGGCGTCAATAGAACAATGCCACCAATTGTTCCGGGCTAAGGATGGGACGAATCTGGAATTTCATTCGATCGAATATCGAATCGAATATTCTCGAAATTTCGAATACGAATCGAATATCGAATCGAATACGAATATTCAGTGGCTTCAAATTCGATTAGAATACTGGACGGTGTCGAGGTGTCTTGCCGGGACGTGGCGTCATCTGGTGGGCAAGTCCGTGCCGAAGTGCGTGCAATCTTTTTGTTTACTATCTGACCTAACCATTTTAGTTTTTACAGCCGCCAAGCTTATCCTCACATATTTTAAGTTCATACGCACACACTAGTCTACAAAATAAAATCATCTACATTCCTGTAAAGATTAAAATTAAGAAAACTAAAATCACAAACTAATGTTAGTGATTTTATTTTGTAACCTAGTGTGTGTAGACGAATACATATACGTGAGGAGTAGTTTGGCGTTTGAAGTCTTTTTCATAGTTAATTCAGAAAGTAAAAGATTGCCAGGGACCAATTTTGCGGCGGAGGACATGCATCAAAGAAAATATTCGAACGATATTCGTTTATAGCTGCACATTTTCGAATCGAATAACGGGAAAACGTCCGAATATTCGAAATTTCGAATACGAATCGAATATTCGTCCCATCCTTAATCTAGGCTGCAGGTTTGTGAGATATACCGGGTGTGGCGAACCACATGAGCAAAGTGGTCGGCCAGAAGAAGACTGGTCGACCGAAGGAAAGAGGTTGAGCGGCAATGCCGCCTAATCGGGAAATACGTGACAAGAATTTATGCAAGCAAGCAAACTAGTAGCAGAGGGCGGAGACAGACACACATCAAGAGGGCAGGAACGGGGAACGACACGGCACAAGATTGCGACGGGAACGACGTAAGAACACAGGGATAGGATGACAGATAGAGAGAAGGGGCACTACTCCACCACTGATAGAATACAGCAGTCTAAACTTAGACCTACCTCGCCAAATCATCCATTGTTGGTGTAATCCCATGAGCCGTTCACTCCGCAACATTTATACTCCATCTGGTGAAACATATGGAGCAGGTGTTAAGAAACAGTACTGATTTTGGATAATACAGTTTTCAACTGGTGACGATATACGGGCATCAACCTGTAATGACTCTATTTTGTAACATTTAAACATAATGCGCGCGTAGTCACTTACACATACAATCAGGCATGCACGCACACAAATACACACACACACACACAAACAAACAAACACACGCACGCAGGCACGCACGCACGCACGCACGCACGCACGCACGCACAGACACACACACACACACACACACACACACACACACACACACACACACACACACATACACACACACACACACACACACACACACACACACACACACACACACACACACACACACACACACACACACACACACACACACACACACACACACACGCAAGATATGGGTTGTTTGCAATAACCTTTAAATTAATTAAATCAACTAACTTAATTTAGTTAACTTTCTATAAAAAAATTGACTTTAATTAATTCAGAAATTGTTTTGTTATTGTAATTTAATTAACTTTTCTGGTTAGTCGCGCCATACCTGTAACTAATTATTAGTAATCAAACTAATAATACTAGAACAAACTTCCAACAATAGTATTAAATCAAAATTAAATAACACCAGAATAAACAAGTAATACTATCATTAAATGTGATGTACCTCAAATCGACGTAGTGCGTTCGCATGGTAGAACTTCTTCGTCAGTGCATCTTTCAGAGCCTCCGCAAATCCTTCGTGAATCTGCAGATTACAATTAAGGCAATTAATTTTAACTACAGATAAGCCCATTTGAAATAGAATACAGTCACTACTGTTATTTGTTTCCGTGCAAGAAACGATGCTGTCATCAGGGGTAGGCACTTTTAACCTTCCTCATCAACATGAACAGTTTTCTGCTACGACAATGTTACAAAGTCCATTAGTTAATTATCACTTGTATAATATATTGCAGAAATGCCGCAACTGGCGACAAGTAGAAAACGAATAGTCATAGGAACGTGGTAGTGGTAGTGGTAGTGGTAGTGGTAGTGGTAGTGGTAGTGGTAGTGGTAGTGGTAGTGGTAGTGGTAGTGGTAGTGGTAGTGGTAGTGGTAGTGGTAGTGGTAGTGGTAGTGGTAGTGGTAGTGGAGTGGTAGTGGAGTGGAAGTGGCAGTGGCAGTGGCAGTGGCAGTGGTGGAGTGGCAGTGCAGTGCAGTGGCAGTGGCAGTGGCAGTGGCAGTGGCAGTGGAAGTGGCAGTGGCAGTGGAAGTGAAGTGGAAGTGGAAGTGGAAGTGGCAGTGGCAGTGGCAGTGGCAGTGGCAGTGGCAGTGGCAGTGGCAGTGGCAGTGGCAGTGGCAGTGGCAGTGGCAGTGGCAGTGGCAGTGGCAGTGGCGGGCAGTGGCAGTGGCAGTGGCAGTGGCAGTGGCAGTGGCAGTGGCAGTGGCAGTGGCAGTGGCAGTGGCAGTGGCAGTGGCAGTGGCAGTGGCAGTGGCAGTGGCAGTGGCAGTGGCAGTGGCAGTGGCAGTGGCAGTGGCAGTGGCAGTGGCAGTGGAAGTGTAGTAGTAGTAGTTTTGTTTTGGTAATAGTGATGCTTGTAATAGTAGCTATGTCATGACGGTAACCACATCACACAGTATATCGTCATTTTCAATGGGGCATCATCGTCCAACATCTTCTTTCACATGTACAATACATCTCTAAATAAAATATATAGTTAATAAAAGACTAATAATTTTATTTTTAATTATAAAACATTAAATGACTAAACAATATTATTAAATATATATAGTATAACTACACACACACACACACATACATATATATATATATATATATATATATATATATATATATATATATATATATATGTATATATATGTATATATAATACAATTATTAATAAAATATATTAAATAATTATTATTACAAATTAAATTATTTATTACATTTGGTCGTTTACATACGTGTGCTTTGTAGTGGTTCGCCATGATTGTAAATGCAATAGAAGGACCCATGACTCCAAGAACCACGAGTATAGACTGCAATATAAAAGTAATAAAATAATCTATGTTCACACCACAAAACGTTCAGCGATTTGCAACGGTAATACTGCAATTCGACTCAACACGGACGTTCATTACAAACAAAAACCAACAAAAAGCCCATGTAAGAAACTGTTATATTTACTTGTATTGACCAGTAAAAACGGCGAACTTTCCGAAATATCTGATAGGGCAGATAGGGTCCGTCCACAGCTACTCATCAACGAGTCCCTTTGACAACAGCATTTTGTGGAAAGTATTTTATATTCGGTGCGGCATTTAACTGGCAGCCAGTGTAGGTCTTTTAGAACTGGCGTTATATGATCACGACGTGGTGTAAACGTGATTACTCTGGCTGCCATGTTTTGAATTCGCTGGAGTTTATTAATCTGGTCACGGGGTAGTCCAATTAGTAGCGCGTTCCCGTAGTCCAGTCTCGATGTAACAAAAGCGTGAACGAGTGCTTTAGTGGCATCTATTGTGAGATATCGCCTGATGTGGCTAATGTTGTGAAGATGCATATAATGCTGTTCGGCAAATGATGTGACTAGTCATGCTGAGGGAGGAATCAAATACAACGCCAAGGTTGCGAACACTCGATAAAGGGATTCTTGTCGTGTCACCAACAGTGATGCGAAAATCCTTTAACGTCGGCAACTTTTGATATATATATATATATATATATATATATATATATATATATATATATATATATATATATATATATATATATATATATATATATATATATATATATATATATATATATATATATATATATATATATATATATATTATAACTATCAGCACAGAATGGTTAATTCTGAATTACCGTATTGCCTAAAATAAAGCTGTGACATATTTTCATGTTATCTAAGCAGACGGCTGTACTTACCAATGCAGCAAACAACGTATTTGCCTTGAACAGCCAACAAAACACGCAGGCGGCGAGGCCAAATGACCCAATAATATAGCACATGTTATACATCTGTTTTACGTAGGTTGTGCCGAAATCTGTTAGGGTGGCCACTCTCTCTGCTTGATCATGCTGGCGAAGTGGCGCTATCATCAACTGTATCATCATCTGCAACAACCAACACGCATGAGTCAATTTAGTTGTTACTTTGTACAACGCTGAGGTACATAAGGTGAGTATTTATTGTGTTACAACGCTAAGGAAAATAAGGTGAATATTTATTTCCTGAAACACTTCATTAGTTGCTTCCGTTCAAACTTGTTTAGCAAACTCATAATTTTCGTGAATGTTGTGTTTAATATTGCTCAATGTTTGCTTAACAATTTGTAGATATAGACCAAGAAATGAAAACGAGGTGGCAGAAGGTGGCAGAAGAAGAAGAAGAGACGTTTGAACTTTTTAATGTGCCATGGAATGAGGACGAATGAGGTCGTCAGACAACAAGTCACCAACTACGCTGCCAGGCAGGAACCAACTACGCTGCCAGGCAGGAACCAACTATGCTGCCAGGCAGGAACCAACTATGCTGCCAGGCAGGAACCAACTACGCTGCCAGGCAGGAACCAACTACG
>JAODUO010000063.1:165000-170000 GCA_025642075.2 Ridgeia piscesae | reverse complement strand
ATATAATCTACTTAGATTTAAAAAAGCCTTTGACAAAGTGCCACACCAAAGACTACTACTTAAACTAAAGGCCCATGGCATAGGAAATGGTATGATCAACTGGATAGAAAAATGGCTTATTGATAGAAGACAAAGAGTAGTAGTTGATGGGGAGGTTTCAAACTGGAAATCGGTTTTGAGTGGAGTACCGCAGGGATCAGTACTGGGACCTATTTTAATCTTAATATATATCAATGATTTGGATGATGACATAACAAGCAAGGTGTTGAAGTTTGCGGACGACACAAAAGTGTTTAAGGAAATTAAAAGTGATGCAAATAGACAGCATTTACAAGATGATCTTAATAAGTTGATAGAATGGTCTGAGAAGTGGCAAATGCTGTTTAATTTTGGAAAGTGTAAGTGCCGCCACACAGGACATGGGAATGAAGATGCACAATATACAATGGGTGGTACTGTACTAAATACTACCTTAAAGGAAAAGGACTTAGGGTTAACTATTAGTGCTGACATGAAGGTACCAGAACAGTGTGGAATTGCAGCAGCGAAGGGAAACCAAATTCTTGGATTAATTAGGCGAAATATAGTGTACAAAGAAATAGAACTAATAATACCGCTGTATAAAACAATAGTTAGGCCTCACCTAGAATATTGTATACAAGCATGGAGGCCATATCGCAAGAAGGATATTGATATGCTAGAAAGAGTACAAAGGAGAGCAACCAAAATGATACCAAAACTCAGGAATATTAGTTATGAAATGCGTCTAAAAGAATGTGGTTTAACAACACTAGAAACCAGAAGATTGAGAGGAGATCATATTGAGGTGTTTAAAATATTGAATGGGTATGAAAATATTGACAGAAATATTTTTTTCACAGTCAAGGAAGAGAGAAGGACTAGAGGAAATGGAGTTACATTGGCAAAGAAGCAGTGTAGACTGGATATTAGAAAATTTGCATTTTCACAAAGAACAGTAAACGAATGGAACAGATTATCAGCTGATTGTGTAGGTGCTAGTAGTGTTAATATATTTAAAAATAAAATTGACATATACCTAAGACGGGCGGGGTATACTTAGATAGATAGGTTGGACTCTCGATAAGCCAAATGGCTTCCTAGTCCACCTGCCATCTAGAGTTGAATCTCTAGGTGGCAATCTTGTTAAATCTTGTTAAATCTTGTACACACTATATACACTAAACACGTGCATGACACGCAAATGAACGAATATACGCTCATACGTACGCATGTACTCAAACACTCATACATCAATAGGGCGTGTAAGTCTCGCGCGCGAAAACGAAGCTGGGGCAGTTGGGGGCAAGAAATCCATATTTTCCATGTTAACATATAGGACTTTGTTTTGTTTTTATTTGTAATAATCGAACTGTGTTCCAAATAGCGTGTTTCAGTTATATTGCCCGAAGGATTATTACAAGCAGAAGCAATGGAACACTTTGCCGGTGACAATGATCACGGAAATCATGAATTTTAATCGATTATTATGGTGGTTGCTATGGCATTAACGGCAAGTACTTGTGTTTGGCAATCTTGACTAATAAAGAAGAGTGCCATTTTTGCGCACTACAATCTGTTTGGGGCAAACGTATACTTGTTTTATGATTATGTGCATTTAGACAACTTGTCTTATCGAAACCACAACGTACAGCAATGTAAAATGCAAATTCCGTAAAAGATACATACGACCTAAAGGCGTGTTTATTATCTGCACTACGTAAATCGCTATATGTCTATGATAGTATGGTAAACTCAATATTATATCGGATATTTAAGATAACAAAGGTATAACACAAGATATTTAAAACCTGATTTTCCTAGTATTCATCAGTCGGAAGCTACAACTGTCATCCATCATTAGAATATTATTCTTGTGTCCAGTCCCCAATCAGCTCCAGTCGCGCGGAGTCTCGCAATGTATCGTGACCCACTTACAGGCCCTATACACACACCACACACCGACATATCTACGCATGCACACACACATAAAATAAAATAAAATAAAAGGTAAGTTCTTATATAGCGCTGTATCCAATCCTCAGGTTTTCTCGACGCGCTTTACAATTTACTCCCTGGCACACCTGTTTAACCGAACTCCGTCTTGGCTTCTCGGGGAAGCATCGAAATAGGCTGCAATTAGTTAGTTCACAAATATCACGTCTATAGCCAGGTACTTAGCGATACAGCTGTGTGAATTGGAGCAATGTAGAGTGACAATGTTGCGCAACCTTTTACACGGCAGCACGAGGTTCGAACCCGGGTCCTCTTCGTCGAGAGCACAATGCCCAAGCCACTGTGCCTCTGCGCTTCTTTGTTCTTGGTAGTCCAAATGACTGGCTACAGCGCTCTATAGGGACGTACCCCTTGAAAGTCTAGTCGTATTCGCAAGACAGTATAGTTTCAGAAGTAGTAGACTCAAGATTATGATGACGATGATGATGATGATGATGATGATGATGATGATGATGTTGATGATGATGTTGATGATGATGATGATGATGTTGGAATTATATTATACAATAAAATACACTGGATTCATATTATACAATAAAATACATTTACAACGTCATGGCATAGTAATATAGTAACATGTTATACCATAGTAATTATACTTTAAGCTGCCCTTTCATCGTTACTGGAAGTTGTATAATCTCCATTGTATAAAAGAGTTACGGTATCGGTTCGCTCTGGTTACTGGTAAAGGGCACACATTACCCTGTCTAAGATCAAATTTTTTTATCTTTTGCAGGCAGTAGATGACTTAACCTGTATTTGCCGACATTAATCTGATCAAAATATTTTAGACAAAGGCCGTCCCGTCCCGTCTTACTGTTACTGTGTGTGACGTATAGAGTGACGTGGCTGTGGTTGACAACGGGATCGCCACCGGTACAATGTGAGGTCCAGCAGTTATTCTAAGTACTTTATTTCACTATCTTGAAATAACTACACCGGGGTCGTTTTGTCTCGCAAAGCATATTTAATCAGTTCTCCTATATGGATGACATAACGAATTTTAAGGTTCGAATTATGTGGACAAATTATATTAATTCAATTTTATATATACTAATTATACTAGTTGCAACACATCGACATGTAATATGTTCTAACAGTTATGTTCAGTACAAAATAAATGGGACACTCTCTGCATACACACCCCGTAATTAGTTCAGCGCGCGCACACACACACGCACGCACATAAACACGCACACACATACACAAAAAACATTTGCACACATACATACAAACACATACAAACACACTCACACACACACTCACACACACAAACAAACACAAACACAAACAAAACACACACACACACACACACACACACACAACACACACACACACACACACACACACACACACACACACACACACACACACACACACACACACACACACACACAAACCAAGAAGCTGATCCAAAGGAGGAACAGGATTCACAAACGCTGGAAAAAGTGTGGAGATGAAGATCTGAAACAGGAATTCAAATTGCTGAAACGGCAAGTCCAGAAAAGCCTGCGCCGCCTTTACTGGAGACATGTAGAAAACCTGATCTCAGATGACATGACAAATCCAACCTCCTCCAAGAAGAAGTTCTGGTGCTTCATCAAAGCAAGAAGAACTGAGAGGATGGGAGTCTCTCCACTCAAAAATACTGGGAAACTCATTACAGACCCCAAAGAACAAGCCCAGCTTCTCAATAACCAATTTTGTTCTGTGTTCAGCCCCAGAGATACTGTTACTGCTGAGGAGTTTAAACTACGTTGCCCCCAAAACCAGACCTTCCTGAGTACACAGACTGCAAAAACATCAACATTACTGAAGAAGGGGTGAAGAAACTGCTTCTAAACTTAGACCCTAACAAAGCCTGTGGTCCTGACGGGATCTCACCAAGGCTCCTGAAGATAGTTGCAGAAGAAATCACACCAGCCCTTACCTTGCTCTTCCGAAACTCCTACCAGACTGGAACATTGCCACTCGACTGGAAATGAGCCCATATCACGCCTGCTTCAAGAAGGGAGAACGATATAAGGCAGAAAACTACCGCCCCATCTCACTCACATGCATAGCCTGCAAGGTGATGGAGCACATCATCGCCAGCACACCATGTCACACCTAGAGAAGAACAGCATTCTCTGCCCAGAGCAGCATGGCTTCCGATGCGGTCGATCCTGTGAGACACAACTTCTGGGGTATGTGGATGAAACAAGCGAAGAGCTGGAGAGGGGAAACCAGGAGGACACCATTGTCCTTGACTTTGAAAAAGCATTCGACAAGGTGAGCCATACCCTCCTAGTTCACAAGCTGCGTCGCTATGGAATCGGAGGTCGACTTAATGCATGGATTGACAGCTTTCTCGAGAACAGACAGCAGGCTGTAGTGGTTGGGGGAGAGAGATCAAACTTCATGCCTGTGGACTCGGGAGTCCCCCAGGGATCAGTCGTTGGCCCGTGTCTCTTCCTTTTGTACATCAATGACCTACCCATAGAAATTGAATCAAAAATGCGACTGTTTGCTGATGACACCTTGTGCAGTAACACCATTAAACACAAAGAGGACCAGAAAAGGCTGCAAAAAGATCTCGATTCCCTCACCACATGCAGTGGTCCATGAGCTTCCATCCACAGAAATGCTACACGTTGAGTGTCACCCGAAAGAAAGAATATTTTTTACCGTCATACCACCTACACGGACACAACCTGCAAAACGTCAGCACAGCAAAATACCTTGGCGTAAACATACAAGACAACCTGAATTGGGGACTCCACATAGACACCATCACCAATAAAGCAAACAAGACACTCGGCTTCCTCAGAAGAAACCTAAAAATCGGAAACAAGAAAACAAAAGAAACAGCATATAAAGCCTTTGTCCGCCCAATCCTGGAGTACTCGGCCACTGTCTGGGACCCACACTCTGCAAACAACATAAAAACAATAGAAAAGGTTCAACGCCGTGCAGCAAGATGGGTT
>JAODUO010000063.1:150000-162500 GCA_025642075.2 Ridgeia piscesae | reverse complement strand
AAACTATTACATATATCGGACGTAAAGTGACACAATGAGTGTGTGGTGTGTGTGTGTGTGTGTGGTCTATGTGTGTGCTGCATTGAACGCGGTCTATTTTCCTAGCATGCCTGGACGCGTGCAAGTAAATCGATAGTTTTCCGGGTTTTACCAGCATAGATAAAGCATACATGACTCATATGAAGATTTGTTGACTTGTGCGCGGTAGCTGACGTCACGCATGTGAAGACAAAGTGTAGTTGTGAGTCACAGGCGAGGGAGAACAAATTCGCTACGTTGCCACGGTTGGCTGATCACTAAAGACGGTCAACGTTGATTGCCATTGGCGCTGCCGTCTGTACAGCAACGGTTGACTCGGTGGCGACTGGAATCTGAGTTATCAATCACTTATTGCACGTTTTAGTCGAATCCAACCATTCAAGGTGTGTTCGCCTCTAGCGACTGGTATGTCTTCAGTTCTTTCTTCGTGTAGGCCTACTGGGTGAAAACCAAATTGTTCAGGCTACTTTGAAACGTTTGTCTTGAGACTCTTGCGATTTTACGATTCAGCTGCAAACGTACATCTACAAGCAGTATCGATATACTTAGGAACATATTGACATAGGACAATGAGAAGTCGGATTAACAAACCGGCGCGGCTGAGCTTCAGTGTTTGACTGTCTACATCGACAGTACTGATACAGACACATACACGCGAACACAAACGCGAACATGCATGCACACACACACACACACACACACACACACACACACACACACACACACACACACACACACACACACACACACACACACACACACACATCTTAATACGCTGACGTTTAATTAATGTAACAGTATTTTACTGATGTCGGACGTTTATTTCTATGTTAATTCGCTTCTTTTGACTAATGTCGCTTCGGAAGATCAACAGGCTGATATGGTGACATTAACTTATTCCCACATTTTGTAGCTCCACGGGCAGGTTAAGATTACCCCGCCATTGTCCAAATGGAATTGTTTGTTGTATGAATACAATAATATTGTATTCATACTTATTATGTCTTCTTTGTATAAGCAATATCAACGCACATCGTCATCTGGCCATCACTGTGTAGTGAAAACTGTTAAAGGGATGGCCCTGTATGGCATACGAACTTACCTAAATATTTATCGGACAACATATAAATAATTCAAAAAAGGTGTCTCAAAACTATATTTCCAGATTATCAGTACGAAAATACCCTACAAATGCCGACGTTGCACCGCAGACGCGATGAATTGTGTAGAGCGTATTTCGTAAAAATGAAGAGTAGGGATCACAAACTGAATGCGTTAGTTCCAAATGGTCGAAGTGTGCCATATGCCTTGAGTTTGTGTAACAAGTTACCTATCCCAGGGGCAAAAACTAATCGCTACAAAAATTCCTTAATTCCGTGGTGTATAGAGCATTTTCAGATAGGCTAGTAATGTACATGTATTTTAACAGACAATTTAATTTGATTTAACTTTTTATATATTTTAATTTTATAACAATGTTTATGTAAAGTATATTTTAATGTATACGTTTTACATTCATTACGTAGGTTTCCAATGATGATTTACATTTTTAACCAGATATGCTAACATCGTACATTAATATGATATTGTATGGTATTATTGATTTTAGTATGAATGTACAGGTACAATCCAACTGTATAGTTGCCACATAATAAAATTTATCTTATTTATCTTATCTTTAAATAGGAGTTCCGTGCAATTATTCTTCTGTTCATTCAGGCGTGAACTGGGCGACTGTTGGCGCCGCCTGGGCACTATGTACACTAACTACTCTCGTGATCCTCCTGGGGCTGTTCGGAGCGCGTGTTTTCAAGCGAGTCGGCAAGAAACGTCTTCGTAAGTTCGATTGTTTTTTGTCACATTCCAAGCTGGTTTTGATACGTTTGCACCGACACCTGTTCTTATGCTTTGTTATTGTTTGTTAATCAAGGCAACTTCACACAAATAGTATATACAAAATGTTTGGTGAATGCACATATTAAATAGAGTGCTCAATGTTTTACTTAAAATAACTTTTTCAGCAACGTCCGCCATGTATGCTCCTGCTCGGCTAAAGGATATGTTGGGACATTAGGATCAATATGAAGAATCTAGTTTGGACAATTTATGTAAAACATTACCGATAAAATATACAAACGAAATCTACAAAGCAAATTTATTAATATATTAAAACGAGATATATTAAAGTAAAGATACTTGTGAAGACATACTGACCTGCTGAGCTAGTCATGAAGTAAAAATATATCATGTATTGGCCTTGCATGAGTAATAGACAACACTCGTGAAAGCGTTGTTTTGATTGTCGCCATTTATCACACAGTGCATTTGGATTTAAGGCCAACACCGATGACAGTGCGTGACAAAAACACTGGCAACACAGGTCGTGTCGAGCGTCATCAGCGCTCGTTGAACAAACCACCGGTAGTTCCAGAAGCGGGTGAATGAGATGAGATAAGATGAGCGTGAAATATATAAATTTTCACTATTGTGAATATCATGCTCCGTGGCACTCAAAGCGACCTCGTCTTTTTGAGGTCTTCTGCAGCAGAACTTATCGACGGAAAAAACACTTTCCTGATCTGGTCAAACACGTTAGCCTCATTGTCAGTGACTTCGGGGGACCGAACAGTACACCAGTATGTGGCGGTCTGATCGAACACGGACGTATTATCAGTCACCGACGGATACCTGGATGATGCACAAAGAACAAGCCTGGACAAGTCTGTTACTAGATAACAGACGCCTTTATGTTGCAGTATTACTGGTCAAGATTACCCCAATGGCATGTATGAAGGTCACGCTGTTATTGTGCTGTAGGTGACCCGCTCCGAGATGGCAGTACAGTGGCAGAATCCCAAATTGTCGTACGTGGCGAGAAAAACAGGGCCAGTTCCGCCAGTCGACAGGTGCGTTATATAAATGTCATTACGTCGATAAGATCAAATAAGTAGTAGCTGTATTGTTCTCCATCATAATGTGTAGTTCGTGGTTCACGGATGCGATGAAACAAAACAAGTTAAGCCGACTACTTTCAGTATTTAGTTGCAGCCCAATGAAGACATAGTCATTGCAACCAATAAAGTTCGCACGTAATAAAAATTCAAGAAGCATACATAACAATATTATCTTGTCTACACGATCTATATTCCTCTATTTGCCAATTCATTTTCTTTTTATAACATGATATCATCGCCATGAAGCCTCATACGTATGTTTGCGATATGTCATAAATAAATATATATAAATATATATATATATATATATATATATATCATAAAAACATAATAAATAATGTAATAAACGGCCAAAGCATAACTGGTTGACATCGTCGCAAAACACTTATAAATGAAGACCTGTAAATAATACAACATTACTTCAGCTAAATTTAATTATACAGTTAGACAAATGTATCTCGTGGGACTCAGATTTAACAAGATTTTCTCGTTGTCTTCGGTTTGTAGGCGCTGCTAAATACAAGTCGACAGAACAGCACCACTGACACCGGGCAGGCCATGGCGATGGTCTGCTCTCGTAGAAGCTGTAAGTCTCGCGAGATATAGCGACACATGGATATATTAGTTTTTCTTTGTGTTTATGTCTAGTTTCGTTGGTAGCATTTTTCCTCTTCCTCGTGTATGTGGCATATATTTATCGCTTGTAGTGTGTGCCGCCTCATCATATTCTTTACACTCGTGTAATAGAACCAACTGCAATGATTTGCATCAGACGCCTTGCAGACGGTCATGTAATATACTCATTATATCACAAATAGACATTTCCCAAACATGGACATATACATGTACTAATTTTGCAAGAATATACGCTTATGCGCATTTCTTTTTATCATAACAAATAGATTTATCTCTGTCGTGTTTCGTCCTTCTTAACAGGTTTCACCAAATGAAACTGAACTCACCGTCGGATGGTGTTATTCAAACACGCGAACATTTATAGTTCCCTTCAACTGAACTGCTTTATTCCTTTAAAGTATTCAAGAAAATATGCTATCCTGACGAATGATTAAGATTCTTTAAACAAATAATGACATGTCACGTGTGATTTCGGTGCAGCCGACTTCATTTCGCAATGGTGCACAGAACACGGTCTGTCGGAGCACACGGCGATCGTACTGAGAGGGGAAGGGTTTCTCACCCGACCCACCGTCGACTCCCTCACCCCCGATATTATCCCTTCCCTCGGCCTACGCAACAAGGGACAGGAGTGTCTGCTTCGTAAGATCATTGCTCAACTCAACCCTAGCACAGGTAAGCTGAAGGAAATGTACCGGTGTTACAAATATTGCTGTCTCGGGACTCAGTTGATTATCTCCAAACAGCCCAAACTTGGGCTAACGCAGTTGTTCTTCTCTAGAATTTGTGAGTCCATTACAGGTTACACATTTACCCCCTGTGTGGGATCTTTTACTTCCCCTGGCATAAACACCAGACAGTTTTTAGTGTCTCTTCCGAAACACACTGGCACATGTGGGGTGAAGAAATTGCCTAAGTTTCGAAACGGCGGTAGGTGGGATTGAACCACCGTCCCCTCAATTGACTATCCAGCGCTCTACCGCGCGACCACCGCTCCCCACATTAAGTGTGGTTCTATTGTGCACGCGTCCGTGTAAGAGTACGTAAGATATGAAGTGTGTAGATGGTCGCAGTGTGCGTTGACATGTAGCATGGACAATTGAGAGATATAAAGTACATTAGACGCACGCACAAACAAACAACTTGCCCAAACACACACACACACACACACACACACACACACACACACACACACACACACACACACACAACACACACACACACACACACACACAACACACACACACACACAACACACACACACACACACACACACACACACACACAACACACAACATACACACACACACACACACACACACACACACACACACACACACACACACACAACACACACACACATACACACACACACAAACGCACGCACGCACACACACACACACACACACACACACACACACACACACACACACACACACACACACACAATGCACGTATGACTCGTAAGTTGACACCATAAACATATCCGTGTGTACATGAGCGCAAGTACAACGTCCGACTGTGTCCTTCAGACGTCGTGCCACCCAGTGCATCGGGGCCAGTGAGACTGGCATCTGTCCTGGAGCGCCCCCGGTCCTATCACCTGTCTAGCAGTGAAGAGGCGATACCTGGCAGTGCCGAGCCGCTCAAGTCACCAGGTAAACACAGAGGGGTATATTTTTATTGGTGACGTGTCGCATATTTATAGTAATCAGTGTGTAAGTATTAGCGTATTGTATACATCGTAGACAAGCACGGACTAGACTTACTCTGCATTAAGTGCCTAAATTAAGTGTGTCATTATTGGTGTGTAAAACAACAAGACCAACGCGCTAGAAATATGCGTGATATTTTGTCTATTTCTCAACCAGGTAGCAACATGATTTTAGTTATTGACATTTTAAATATTGACGATTTAATTGCATTTATTTATGTATGTTTAAAGGTTCGCATTAGAGCACACTCATGTGGACTGTCTTTCTCTCCCTCTCTCTCCCTCTCTCTCCCCTCTCTCTCTCTCTCTCTCGTGCATACTCTCATTCTCTCTCTCTCTCTCCATCTCACCCTCTCTCTCTCTCACGCACACACACTCACACACATACACGCACGCACGCACGCACGCACGCACGCACGCACACACACACACACACACACACACACACACACACACACACACACACACACACACACACACACACACACACACACGTTTGTTGACGTGTTCACCGTGTCTGCAGCAGCTGCACCTCTTCTCGAGAAGTCACGAAGCGCCGAGCGGCTCGACGAATCATCGCAACTGGTAATTGGATGTAAGTGATGATATGTTCTAACTCGATCGATTCACTCTAACAATCACGTTCCACAATACCAACAAAAGTTCTACCTTGGAGTAAAATACGAATTTAGAAGTATGTAATGGAGTGGTTCAAAGCCACTTGTTTCATGTGTCATTCTTCAGAAGACGATAGTGCTATCGGTATACATTGTTTTCTCCTATTCTTTTCCAATCTTCGACATTATTCGTTGACGGTAAATAATATGAGAAATAAAACTGGCTCACTAACCTGTGTTGAGAAAAGTAACGGTTCACCACAAATCTGTTTACGAATAACATGAAACCACGCATAAACTAAGTTAAGTTCAATAATGTACACTCTCATATGAATGTCGTTCTTTGAAATACTTGAAATGTGGACTGCATCAGAAAACGTTATCAGACATGTCCAAAAACATTATTTTGATGCATTGTCAATGACACCAGTGTACAGCAAAGTAGTGCAAAGGACACAAATATGCAGAAAAATAGAACCAAGAATGGGAAATAAATGATGTGTCCAGCGGTCCGTTGAATACATAAAGGTATCGCACATTTTACACGTTTCCATATATCTTTCCTTGTAAAGGTCCTCTTCGGAAGAAATCGTCACCCAGCGACGTGACTAAGACAAACGCTGGCGTGTTTGTCTTTGAAGACTCTTTGCGGGGACAAGTCGGTAGAAATCCAAAAGGATTCAACGGTAAGTAACGGCGTGTTTCTGAATATTGATGAAATATGCGCGGAATTATTGATTAGTCAACTTTTACAATTTCGTTAGTTTATCTTAATATTACAAAAAGAACATCGTTATGGTGTACCCGAGTAAGATAAATCACTAGGTGGCTCCGATTTATTACCAATTGAATATGGTGTCAATAGAAACGAATGATACATGAACGTGATATTAGCTTTATCATATCACATAACTTGTTCTCTGTAGACAAACTTATTTTGAGGCATCGTAACTCGTACATGGATTAACCAACTTTTTATGCAAATATTCAAACGAGAAGCGGGTCAGTAGCTTAGGTAGATAATGTTTAGATGCGTTATATCTTGACGATAATGCATTACACTCTACAGTGATAACACGGCAGCATATTCCTTTGTTGTGTGGTCGGTGTTATACATATGACCCTTAATAATAATAATTATAACACTTCTACAGCGCCTGTGTCCTTGAGAATTCAAGCTCAGAGGCGCAACAAACAAAATCATTTGGGGTAATCATAAACGGGGACAGGCAAAAGTCGTCATTGGAGCATAGAACAGCTGAAACGTTATGCTGGAAAAACAATTTCAAACAGTTGTGTTTTGCCTTGTTTGAAAACGGATGATCTTAGGGTCCTAGATATATCAGAACAAATTTAGCAGATTCACTAAGAATGTCGATTGTTGAGTAGAAAGAGTACGGTATGAAATAGTAGTCAATTTTAATTTAATTCGATATACAACTGGATGCCGATGCAACTGCTTAAGTAACATGCGTGCGTGTGTGCTCGTGTGTACTGTGTGTACAGTTGGTATTATGCTGTAACTTGTATAATTCAGTACACTAAGACAAAGAAGTTTTGTAACACATTTAGACTAGCTATAATGTTAGCGTCCAATAGCCAATGGACTGTACACGTATATACAGCGTACGTAAGACCTGCTACGTTGCTATGTTTACAGGTTTACTGTCAGACAAAGGTCTTTACGACATCGCGCAGATGGTGGGTCACGAATGGCTCCATCTGGCGACCATGCTTGAAATCCCGCGCCCCGTCCAAGAAAAGATCCGCATGGACTATTCGAGCAGGTGAGGATGTTTTTGTGAATGTTGCTCTCTATATATATGTTACACCATTGCTACATGTCTCCCGTGCTTTCATTTCTAAAGTCAATTAGAAGATTATATATATATATATATTATATATATATATATATATATATATATATATTTTTATATATATATATATATACATGCAAGAACATGGTGTTTATGTAGTGCCGTAAAACCAGGTTTCATTTCCAGAGTACACAAATAAAAATGGCACTTGTTATATATATATATATATATATATATATATATATATATATATATATATATATATATATATATATATATACAATAAAATAATATATTATATAATTACAAAAAAAGTCCAGTAGATAATATTAATCGAACTCTGACTTGGAAGTATACATCGATAGCGGATCTCTGGTTTAATTTAATTATCAAAAATTGCATATGCAATGCAAGATGATGGATTTGGGAAGTCGTTGTGAATTACAAAATTAATGCGCAAATCTGCAAGAAAATGTAGATGTAGATGAGGAGATTGAGAGGAGATGAAACTTTTAAAATACTGGACGGTTATGAAAATATTGATAGAAATATCACATTAGCAAAGGAGCAGTGTAGACTAGATATTAAAAAGCACATTTTGTTTACAAAGAGCAATAAACGAATGAAAATATTATCAGCTGATTGTGTGGCTGTTATATTGGTAATATATGTTTTAATGATACCGGCATATACCTCAGAATGGCGTCCAAATCACTGCATTTGTGTTTACGCAGCACGGAGCAACAGATCGTCGCGATGCTGCGGCGCTGGCGGGACACGGCAGGGGGCAGCAAGGAGGAGATCAAAGGCACGTTGCACATGGCTCTGATGAAGGTCAAACGCAAAGACATCGCCGACGAACTCATGAAGGAACAGGTCCACGGCAGCCAGGAGGGGTTCGCCTACAGCTCCATCATCTAGCCAAGCGTGTTGATGTAAGACCACAATAAGGTGTTCGTCCGCCATTACCAAAGAGTACCGCATAAAATCAGCATTATGCAGGTTGTCTGAATTTCTGTGAGCTCACATGTAGTGTGGAGTGAGTAGAAATGGTGTTTTGTGCAGCGTGGCATCAGAGCTGTCAAATTATGACAGCTGTCAGTCGGTGAATTTCTGCGTATTAATACAGTTGTCATTTTGCTTGGTGATGTAATCAGGGGCAATCCGTGGGTGGTTCAAGCAGAAATGAAGGAGTGTAAAAGAACTTCATAGCTGCCTTACTGGAAACAGTTTCTAAATTACCAGTTTATGTTCCTTTATATACATACACGTGTGCCACTAGAATAAATACGGGTCGTTTTAATCAACTCCTTTACTTATGTCGTCCGTTTTCTATTTTCAATGGCGTCATAAAACGTTCAACGTTGTGCTTATGTCCAGTGTCCTTTATAGGTTGATACATGAGCGACTCTTTGTTTTGGTAACCTTCGTGGTACGTGTTAGGAATGTACAGAGATGGGTCAGCGTATGGTCAGTTCGCTTGATGTTTTATTTGCACAACCTTTTATATTGCGCAGGCGCAAGTTTTAATGGGGTTTACATATCAATATGTATATTTTATTAACATAGAGAACAATACGTTTTACTATTGAATTGTAAGATCAAAGTAAATAAGCAAGTAAAACCTTTATTTTTATGGTAGCCTTGTCTCGGGGTAAGTCGTGATTTTTAAAGGGCCATTAAATCAAAGCATCTATTACACATGTATCACAATACGGTGACATGTTTACTTGTGTTTCTATTAGTGTTGTAACAACTAGGCGTGTCTGCACTCTGCGCATATTAACAAAATTAGTAAACATTACGTATTTTCTTTATAAATATGCAGTAAAACATTCGGAGGTATATTAATTAGTACGTCTGGCTCAAAATAGTAACCATGACAGTTGCGTGCTGATGTGATCATATCTGATGTAGTATTGTTTTGTTGACGATATTCTAGTTTTTAATGCTTACTGATCGACAAAAGGCACATTTATTATAGTTGCATATGTCGAATTAATAGCTCAACAAGTAATGAGTTGTTTGTTGTTGTTCTAAGCCTCGTCGATTTGTTTCTGTATTGACAACTTCAATTGTGTATTTGGAAAAATAAATTATTCCTATTGTTGTTGTGTTATCATCGTTGCCTCTGTCGTTGTCATCTCTGTCGTTGTCGTCTCTGTCGTCGTCTCTGACAATGTCTCTCTTGTCGTGTCTGTCGTATCTGTCATAGTATCTGTCGTCGTCGTCTGTCATCGTCTCCGCCGTCGTCTTTCTCGTCATCGTCTAGTTTTGTCATTGTCGCCGTCGTTCCTGTCATCGGCATCTGGTTTTGGTTTTGTTATTGTCATCACCATCGCGTCTGTGGGCGTCTCTGCGTCGTCGTCGTCGTCGTCGTCTCTCTCTCTCGTCTCTCTCTCTCCCTCCCTCATTCTCTCTCTCTCTCTCTCACTCTCTCTCTCCCCTCTCTCGTAGTCGTAGTCTAGTTTTGTTTATGTCATCGTCGTCTCTATTGTCGTCGTCTCTGTCGCCTTTGGCGTCGTCATCGTCTAGTTTTTATCTCTGTCATCGTTGTCTCTATCTTCGTCGTCGATGTCGAGTTTGATAATATCGTAACCATCGTCATCATTACAGCAGACAATGATATACATTTTGAATATTCATAAGTAATGTATACGTACCTCGTGTAACTATCGTGTCATTCGCTAGGTGGCAGCATGTGACTGGAGCCATGATAAATGTAATGATAAAAATATTTATAAAGCGCCAGACAAGACGCAAAATATACATGAAATAGGTAGATTATAAAAAATATTATAGATTAGAGGGAGCCGAGTAGGGAGAGAAAGTGTTAGGTAGGGAAGGAACTTGCTTGGTAAGGAGGGAGGAAGTTGTGTTAATATAGTATGGTGTACTACAATGAACGATTCAAGCGGAACAGTTGGAGTTACCACCCCCCCAACAAACGCACATCTATATACAACCTGTGCTGCAGTGTTTGTCTCGCATACTCCTACTTAATTATCTAATGTACTGTATCTGACGTAATAGGCCACGTAAGTATCGCGCTCGAAAACGAGGTTGGTGCACTTGGGGGGAGGGAGTCCATTTTGTCCATGTTAGGGCTTTGTTTTGTTTTTGGTTGTGTAATAATCGGACTGTCCCCAAAAGGCCCAAATAGTGTTTTTTTTAGTTATACTGTCGGAAGGATAGTTGCAACCAGAATCAGTGGAGCACTTTGCCGGTAACAATGGTGACGGATATCATGCATTTTAATAGATTATTATGGTGGTTGCCATGACATCGGCGGCTAGTAGTTGGTTGGCGATCTTGATTAGTAACGAAGAATGACATCTTTCGCGCAGTGCAAACTGTTTTGGGGCAAACGTATACATGTGTTATGATTATGTGCGTTTGGACAAGTTGTCAGATATTAGTGCTTATCGATCTGTTATGAAACCACAACATACAGCAATGTAAAATGCAAATCCCGTAAAACAGATACGGCTTAAAATCGTGTATTCTACATTTAATATTTAATATTTATTATTTATAAAGCGCAATATCCAAAAATGCTCAAAGCGCTGTACAATAAAATAAAAAGCTATTTACATGTACTACGTAAATCGCTACTTGTCTGTGACAACACTACATCGGACAGTTAAGATAAGTAAGGTATATAGGTAATACTTTTGACCTGATTTCCCTAGTATTCATCAGTCGGAAGCTACAACTGTTATCCGAAGATATTATTCTAGTGTCCAGTCCCCAATCAGCTCCAGTCGCGCATGTATCGTGACCCACTTACAAGTTACAGGTCGTGTATATTATAAACGGGCGGCTCCATTCCTCTTCACGTTTGTCCTTTGGTTCTTCTTATTATAATATTTTGCCAATTTTCCCCAGGTGTGAAAATGGAGACTCGATCTTCATCCCATTTTGGAAGACTTATTCTTGGACAAGTGTGCAATGCCTGCAGATTATCTTTGTGCATTCTCGAGTTTTAATAAAACTAACTCGTCGTGTTGTTGTGGGATTTTTCTAACTGTCTTCATTCCCCAAGTAGACTTCGTGTCAGTGTAGCAGCACACCCACGCAGGACGATGTTCGCTGCGTCGCTATCGTAAAGATGCCGGGGATTTTCCCGTCCAGACAATATCATAGTAGCAACTATGATTACCGGTTATCCGTCCCTTCCTGACAGGACCAATAACGCGGTTTTCCCGTCAGTTGCGACGCAGCAAGTGAGCAATTTGCCGGCGAAACCCAACGCTCAGCGTGCAACTCGACGCACTATCCAAACAAATCACACGGTGCCCGCATAATGCGGTGATACAGACTCTCGGTTGGCCGGCGTCTCGTTGACAGATTCGATTCCGCCGCAATAACACGCCCTCTCCAGCGAAAAGGGCAAGGCGGCCTTTGAAGTCGTCCCCCGGCTCTGCGACTATACCCTATCATGTCGGCTCGCGCGGCGGGAAATAGATTAGGCCGCGGCCCGAGTGAAACCGATCAAAGTGCTCGGATCTGTCGCGTCAGTTCGCGCCGATCGGTCGCCCTATTCGCGACATCAACGCACACAATGGCGAGGCTCAGATCGCGGCAACAACCGTTCACGCCGGACTGAAAGAGGGCAGCGCGCTGGAAGTAATGACCGCTAAATGCAGCTGCGAAGTCTAATTGAAATAAAGACGGCGATAGGTGTGGGAATTGGCGTTCGCTTCGTCACTGCAGGTGTCTG
>JAODUO010000063.1:130000-135000 GCA_025642075.2 Ridgeia piscesae | reverse complement strand
TGTCCCGTTGATTAAGCCCGCTTTTGATGGTTTGATTAGTCGAGCCGGATCTTTATTCCTGACACAATCGCGCAGAAACCGGCCCGGTAATCGAACCACATCCGTCACTTGATCACGGGTCGGTCAGGCCAGGTAATCAGTTGACGATAATAAGTGAAGCTGCTGGCATTTCTCGTGTTATTAGCGGCGCATCAGCGCTTTATTAAAATCGTTTTACGACGTCGCGGTGAATTCAAACTGCTACTGATTAGAGCAACGACTGAATTGGCGTCATTTGTCGTGTCGGTGATACACAGAACGGGAAAGAATGACATTCGTCCTAATGAAACAAAACGGGAAAGGAAAATTATTTCATGGACTTGGTTTGTACTCGTAATAGTGATAGGGTAACAAGTTGTGTAACCAGATAAAGCGAATATTTATTAATTTATCGTGTCGATGTGGAGCAGGGAAATAATTATAAATTTTCTGGATTGTTGTGTTGGTATTTCATAATTACTCGTTGAGATCGACAGTGCGTGATTTGTGGAAGAGAAAACTATTGCATCAATTCCATGTCATGTGTGTGAATAAAGAGAAGAAATTAAATATAACTTCGCATGTTGAGTAACAACCAAACAACTTGAAGATTAACCATATTCATAAAACACAAATGCCTATAAATTACTTCATTTTATTACGGAATTAAGACATTTCTGAAAGCGAGAAACGGTTCGTTAAATGTCAGATATGTCTGACAAAGAAACGTTTTGTTAGTGTTGCCAACAACAATGTCAGATGTGACAAGTTGAAGCGCTTTGGCCGCTCCTGGTAACGGCTTCTGTAATTACGCTGCCAAGTAATAACTCGCCGCCTGGAATCGTGCAGCGGTCGTTGGCGGATTCGCGAGCGGTAATTACGCGTGACTGTGGAGCATTCGACGCTCAGTCGCCGTGAGTGATGGACAAATGATGATCGAAGCTGTGCGACCGAAACACGCTTGCTGACACCGCAGCTGATGACGAGAACACGATCTAGACCGGTCCTATCCAAACACGTCAGTTCTGCCTGCAGCGTTTGCGAATAACTCAGCGACATGAGACATCGTCGGCTAATTTCTCTGCGTTGTATAGAAATGCACACCATGTCCGTTATCTTAACGCTAATGTTCTTTTGCATTTGTGTGTTAATTGTATATAATGTTATGCTCATTTTAGACACGGCAAAACCTTATGTTGTTCACTTCGACACGTCGTCCTTTCTATTTTGTAAATTTTGAGAAGTCGCCAAATAAACTGCATGATCCATTATTTTTTACACGGTCTGGTTGGAACAAATTACCAAAAACCTATCTAAACGTATTCCAATGTTTTATACTATGACGTAATGTTAACATCATATTTTCACACGTTTTCTAATATAGAGATTAACCGATGATCTCGGCAAAATGCCACACTTTCATCAATCGTTTTCTTTGAAGTACCGAATCAAGGGACTAGCGCGTATACCAAGTCAACCGGTTGGCTAGAATAAATTACAAACTTAGTGTATCGGTAGTAGGCATCTTCATATTAATTCTGCAAAATTTGTTACTAACAAATACACTATATTGCAACATATCTCACATGCAGTCGATTCACACTATAAGCCAAGAATATGTTTTATAGTTACGGACTTTATCAATGTGTAGCTGGAACCTTTTTCGAAACATTTAAACGCTAATACCTATCGTTTTTATATAACTCTGTCATTCAGCTTGGCATTATGAATACAATCAAATACAGCTAGGATACATTACACTTTATAAAACACGAGCGGCGATCCGTCTGGAAAAATGGCGGCGGATTATATTTTGTAGAACGTAGTGATATTTGTCAGAAATGTAATAAGAGGAGAGGCGATGCAAGATGGCCGACCTTCCAAGAGGCGATGACACCATTTGATGATGATGATGATGATCAAGAATAAAGCGACGTCGTGTTATTGCATCATTAGCGATGAGCCGTGGCCCAGCGGTAATATACACAGTAATGAGGCGTGGTAAATTATAGCACCAATGAAAATAAATGTTCCATCAAGTGTATATGATAGCGTGCACCGATACATTGTACCACTGATGCGTGACAGACTCAAATTATCCTTCGATCACGTGTCAAAATAATTGTGGCGACTAATTTAGAACACACAATGTGACTAAACCTATTGCCAGCTTTACAAAATGCAGATAAAGACGAGCAGCTCCAGATTTTACGTTTTTCGAAATATAAGATAGAAGTGCACGTGTCTACGATACAAAATATGACACAGAGACGCGGCTCTATTTTAAGTGATTTTTGTATGCTGACGACTATTATAATGATTATTAATATTTAATTATAATCACGTGCATGCGTGTGTGCGTGCGTGTTCGTGTCGTTAATGTGTTTCTGCTAGATAACTTGTACTTCGGGCGCAAGTTTTCCAGCGATTAATTTTCGACACCTCGAAAGAAAAGTGATGTTTATATCTGTTTAAGCTCATGTTGTTTATGGGTTGGTTTTATAGCGGTTTTCCTTTTTGTGGGGTTCATACTTCATACCCGGGAAATAGACAAACCTGAATCAACTGCTACCAGCGGTATCCCTGCGATTGCGGTGACATCATAGCATCATCAATTAATACCCACCGACACTGTCAATTATCTTTGTGTGAATGGTGCATATGGACATTTCTGCGCAGGTTATTATTATTATTATTACCATAATTATCATTATCATTATCATTATCATTATCATTATCATTATCATTATCATTATCATTATCATTATCATTATCATTATCATTATCATTCATCATTCATCATTCATCATCATCATCATCATCATCATCATCATCATCATCACAATCATCATTATTTAATTATTTTATGTTGTATTGTATTATCTTTCCCATAATGTATTATATTATTTATCCCATTACATGTTGTATTATTACTGTGCTGTTCTTGTTGAATAATTTTTCATTCATTCAGTATTAAAACGTAGTGCTTATCATTACGAGTGAAAACACCGTTATCACTAGACTACGTTTAGGAGTAGTCATTGCCTCTGTTAGGCCGTTGGCATCTCCGCGCTTACTGCCACCTCGAGACAACCGGATCTTTTCGAACCGCATAAATTGTCAGACTCTTCAGGTTTCTTCTATACATAATTGTTACATAACTAGGTTTTATTCTAAATAGTACTATTATATTAAGATTGGGTCAACAGTAAATTGCTGGGTTCAGAAATCACCTGCCACAGCTACTGCACAAAGTCAAAGAGCATCAGTAATGCTAGACGAAAAATGAAACGTTGCCCACCCTAGACAATCTGTTGAATAAAGAATTGAAAACAAAACCAAGAGCATAAGTATATATCTTCCGACATAAAGGTATCTCACAATCATCATAATATATAGTTGTGCAAATACCCAGTTGTATATCACAATATATTACGTATGCAATCAGTTCGATTTAAAAAAATAAATGTACGGTTGGCTTAGGTGGCCCCGTCTACATGTTGTAGCTACGAATGCTGGTGTTAAGTATATGTGTATGTGTAATTCTTAATGTGTATGTATGTGTATGTGTATGTGTATGTGTATGTGTATGTGTATGTGATGTGTATGTGTATGTGTTGTGTATGTATGTGTATGTGTATGTGTATGTGTATGTGTATGTGTATGTGTATGTGTATGTGTATGTGTATGTGTATGTATGTGTATGTGTATGTGTATGTGTATATGTGTGTGTGTGTGTGTGTGTGTGTGTGTGTGTGTGTGTGTGTGTGTGTGTGTGTGTGTGTGTGTGTGTGGTGTTGTGTGTGGTGTGTGGTGGTGGTGTGGTGTGTGTGTGTGTGTGTGTGTGTGTGTGTGTGTGTGTGTGTGTGTGTATATATATATGTGTGTGTGTATGTATGTATGTATGTGTTGTGTGATGTGTATGTGTATGTGTATGTGTATGTGTATGTGTATGTGTATGTGTATGTGTATGTGTATGTGTATGTATGTGTATGTGTATGTGTATGTGTATGTGTATGTGTATGTGTATGTGTATGTGTATGTGTATGTGTATGTGTATGTGTATGTATGTGTAGTGTATGTGTATGTGTATGTGATGTGTATGTGTATGTGTATGTATGTGTATGTGTATGTGTATGTGTATGTGTATGTGTATGTGTATGTGTATGTGTATGTGTATGTAACTCATTTTGATTTTGTATATATAATATATTTATTATAATATATATATATATATATATATATATATATATATATGCGGTCTGTCGAAAATATATGAATATGTATATTCCAGTCGCTTATGATCTCTTCTAAGCTTCCAGTGCCCAACTGTCCACACATGGCATTCCTTCTTCTCTAGAGGTGGAACGTCGCAGACCTTCTTCGTCTCCGATAATGAGATCTATTTGACACCAAATCAACTCTTTCTTGGCGTTGTTCAACCTAACCAGTACGCCCCCTCCCCGTGGGTCGGTAATTGCCCCCACCCCAGGGCGTCAATCCCCCGCAGGGCAGGGGAATGAGCCAGCCGCTTTAAAATGGACGGCACAGCTTGAAAACATCGCGCCAGTGTATAGAAGACACGGAACGTCAAGTAGGATTCTATACGTTCTTCTCGCAGGAGGACAATTCGCGCAGGTCTATAGCATGTTGTACAAATTAGTGCAAACATACTCGGCCGATTCTACACGCGTGTCAAATTACAAACAGTCCACAATCAGGAGTACGACTGTACACGTGTTGGTTCCACCTAGCAAATGCTTTATCCACGCATCCACGCACCGCAGACAAGTTTATTTGAAGCAAATTCATCAACCAAGTGTACAGGCAATTATTCTATTATTTATCGTGAACACCGGCTAACAGGAAACGCTAAAAGCTTGTTGATTTCATATCAACGTTTCTGCCTCCAAGCCGAATACCAATACGTATTGGGCTTATATAGTTTATTAATTTGGCTGAACGTTATTCCAGCAATTTCA
>JAODUO010000063.1:117500-120000 GCA_025642075.2 Ridgeia piscesae | reverse complement strand
CACGGATTTTTTTAAGCACCTTCTGAAGTCTTGAAAGACATGGTGTGTAGAATACGAATCCAGAGTAAAATGTTGTTTACCTCAACATTTTACGGGCCTATAGGGCAGAGCCTGGACTGTACCTTTTCTTTATGGTAAACTGTTTAGCTTCAAAGAAAATACAAGCGTTGCTGACCTTTCTTGACGATGACTTCAGCGTTGTCGTCACCCTAAGTTTCCTATCAAACACTCTACCTAAGTATTTGTACTTGGTGACAATGCTATTCTCTTGATGATGAATATTTTTTCCACAAATTTGATTGTGCTTTCTGAAATATAATATTAACAGTTTGGTCTTATTGCGAACCAAAGAGAAGTGAACGTAAGACACCGTCGTCAACAAATTCCACTAAAACCTATCCTCGTGAACACATCTACAACTGTTAGTGCACATGTGTAAGATGGATGAGAGACAACAACCCTGAGTGGCTGTGTCGAGCCATTTCATGTCGGAAAATGTCCCATTCACACCCAGGGAAACGAACTTGGTTTCTGGATTGTTGGTTTTGGTCAGGTCGACAAAATCAACAACAATCGAGGCACCAAGCTGGTTTCCAGGATTAACACCATACATTAGAGTATTAGTCTGGTTTAACTTTTGAACAATACAATACGTATATGTAACGAAAACTAGACTAAAACTGATATCATTAGTCTAGTTTAATTTCTTGAACATTGTAATAAAACCCACATAATTGAAATCCCGAGTAGTTTGAACATGCACGGTCAACTCAGACGACATTAACAAAACATAACAGCACCGACATCGCTGAATTCCGTTTCTCGTAGAATTTGCCGTGTCCCAAATACGGGTTGTTCAAGAGCCGAGCGATGGCTGCGCATCGAAATCAGCCACGCGTGTCGAGTAATTAATTGCAGCTCGGGTTGCGCACATCACTAGGCGGTAGACTTGAAAGAGCAGCAGCTCGTCCCACCAGCCGAGGCGTCTGTCATTCGTCGCCCGACAGACAGACCTCCAGTAAGGGGTCGCACCTCTCGCGGCAGACACAGGAGCGAGGTGACGCGAACTAAGAACCAACTATATCCTTCATGTGGACCCCACACGCACCGGAGCTGTGATAGATGCGTCGAAAAGATACCAGGCATCACCTGCAGGCTGATGGCTGTCTTCGGTTATGATGTTGTGTGTTGTCATTGCAAACCCGTCGAATCAAAGTTAGATGCAATAGTTGGTTCCGTAAAGTTCTGCGAAACGGATGCTACGTTTATGGTTGTGTTAGGTTTAAGTTGAAACAAATGCATCTTTATAGGGGCTAAGAGAGTTAGCAAAAACGAACCATTCGCAACGAGAATGGAACTATTATGCCAGCAGTTGACTATAACTCTTTTTAAAAACACAGAACAGCGCCATTGTTGTGTATAATATAGAGCTTGCACGGACAGCGTCATTGTTATATAAAGCATGACTTCAGCATGGATTGTATTTGTTCAGTACGCCTGTCACAATTATAGCACTAGTTTGCATCGTAGAATTTGTTTTTCGTACGTTCGCATGGCGTTTTGTGTGACTTTACAACAGTTGTTACAAGTGTAACTGTGATTCGAGTGGAATTAGTATCCACTTCAATGATGCATACGTAAAAGTTAAATTCTACGATTATGCCATCGATAAGTTAAGGAATTTAAACACTTTTATTTTACCAACTATCAGCGATACAACTGAAAGAGACTAGCAATTCCTGCATTCGTTCAATTTCCCAACAAACAACTCGGTGACAATCTTCAAGCTGGTGCTCCTGCTGTGAGTTAATTAAGGCGGTTCGACTGCTGACTTGTCATTCACGGCGGCAGACGACAACAGCCGTAATTTTCAACGGCATTGCTTTTGTGTCGCGTAGAATTTTCTACGGCATTGCTTTTGTGTCGCGTAAAATTTTCTACGGCATTGCTTTTGTGTCGCATGCGTCTGCCCCACTCACAACGAATTGCCAAGGGCGTGTCGAGTAATTGCACTCAGATTGAACCTCTTCTTGAAATTGGTATAAGTGTGTGTGTGTGTGTGTGCGTGCGTGGTGTGTGCGTGTGTGTGTGTGTGTGTGTGTGTGTTGTGTGTGTGTGTGTGTGTGTGTGTGTGTGTGTGTGTGTGTGTGTGTGTGTGTGTGTGTGTGTGTGTGTGTGTGTGTGTGTGTGTGTGTGTGTTTATGTGTGTATGTGTGTGTGTATGTGTGGGCCCATCCGCGCTTGTGCCCTACACCGCGGTATTATTGAGCTTGTTCAACAGCGTGGTAGTAAAACGTTTTCACCATCCATTTACTTTGATTGATGGCGTACAAATTGAACTAGTTTCCAGCATCTGTCTATGGTTTGTTTGTGATATTTGTCTTCATGCTATAATGGAGTATGTGTTTCATACGAATTGTTTCCTTGATTGCAAGTGCCAATGATCCGCTTACAACCGCAGACATGCTGCTGTCAAGCAATAACGAATGAGCCAAGGATG
>JAODUO010000063.1:72500-110000 GCA_025642075.2 Ridgeia piscesae | reverse complement strand
TTGTGTGTTTGTGTGTTTGTGTGTTTGTGTGTTTGTGTGTTTGTGTGTTTGTGTGTTTGTGTGTTTGTGTGTTTGTGTGTTTGTGTGTTTGTGTGTTTGTGTGTTTGTGTGTTTGTTGTTTGTGTGTTTGTGTGTTTGTGTGTTTGTGTGTTTGTGTGTTTGTGTGTTTGTGTGTTTGTGTGTTTGTGTGTTTGTGTGTTTGTGTGTTTGTGTGTTTGTGTGTTTGTGTGTTTGTGTGTTTGTTGTTTGTGTGTTTGTGTGTTTGTGTGTTTGTGTGTTTGTGTGTTTGTGTGTTTGTGTGTTTGTGTGTTTGTGTGTTTGTGTGTTTGTGTGTTTGTGTGTTTGTGTGTTTTGTGTGTTTGTGTGTTTGTGTGTTTGTGTGTTTGTGTGTTTGTGTGTGTATGTGTGTGTATGTGTGTGTATGTGTGTGTATGTGTGTTTGTTTGTGTGTGTGTTTGTTTTGGTGTGTGTGTGCGTGTGTGTGTGTGTGTGGTGTGTGTGTTTTTGTGTGGGTGTGTGTGTGTTTGTTTGTGTGTGTGTGTGTGTTTTGTGTGTGTGTGTGTGTTTTGTGTGTTTGTGTGTGTGTTTGTTTGTTTGTGTGTGTGTGTGTGTGTGCGGTGTGTGTGTTTGTGTGTGTATGTGTGTGTTTTTTGTGTGTTTGTGTGTTTTTGTTTTTGTGTGTGTGTGTGTGTTTGTGTATGTGTGTGTGTGCTTTGTGTTGTGTGTTTGTTTGTGTGTGTGTGTTTTTGTGTGTGTGTGTGTCGTTTGTGTGTGTGTTTGTGTGTGTGTGCGCGCGTGTGTGTGTGCGTGCATGCATGTGTGTGTGTATGAGTGTGTGTATGAGTGTGTGTGTGGGCAGTTATCCGCGCTAAAACAAAAACAATCGTGATCCCGCTGAGGTCCCATCCCACCACCGTGGATAAATACGCGACAGAACTAAAACTTAGGGAGTACCTCAACTATATCTCAATCTCTGTCGTGCTCAAACATTTGAACATAGCGTTTCATTGTTCAGTGTGCTCCAGAAATGCTTCTTCTGACTTCTTGAGCGCCCACTCCGTGTGATTTGCCTTGTCCTTGCGGGATAGCAGGTCTGCTAATGCATTCCTCTCTCCGGGTATGTGTTTGACTCGTAGGACCATATGCAGGTTGTGAGCTAAGATGAAAATCTATTTGCTGATACGATATAAAGTGATGGACTTTGCTCCGCCCTTGATTGTGCAGATAGGCCAAAACCGTGGCATTGTCCGACATCAGTAGAACTGATATTCCCTGCAGTGAGGTCTGAAATGCGATCAGAGCATATTTCACCGCCAGCAATTCCAGAAGATTGATGCGACACTTGACTTCGGGGACTTTCCAAGTTCACAGGGTGTACGTTGTTTCGAGATGGGCGCCCCAGCCTGTAGTGGATGCATCTGTGAAAAGGTGTGTTTGTGGGTCGGGAAGATCCAGAAACATTCCCGCCCGCGTGAAGGGTCTGTTCTGCCACCACTGCAGGTGGTTGTGTAAGAGATCGAGCTTCACAGGTATCAGTGCTTTCAAGTCTTTTGATGTTGGCGCCCAACGTGCCATCAAACGTATTTGCAGACGTCTTAAATGCAGTCTGCCAAGTGGAATGGCATCGCTGAATTTAGTAAACCTAGTAGGGATAGCCACAAGTGAACAGTTGTCACTCTGACTGTCTGAAACTGTCGGATGTAACTCTCGATCTTCAAGATCCTGTCCGTAGGGGGAGATCAAGCTCACGTCCAGGTGATATTCGACGCGGATGTTAACCAATCGTTGTGTGGCTACAAACTTGGACTTCTCCTTGTTGACCACCAACCCCACATTGCAAATGACCGCCATCAACCATGCGATCTCTTGTATCAGACTGGACCAGTCTTAATGTTTCAGGGTCCAATCGTCCAGATACTGGATCAAGTGCAGGCCATGTAAATGGGCGAACTGTGCCACTGGCAATATCACCCTGGTAAAAAGCCGGGGTGCCGATATGAGGCCGAATGGCAGAGCTCGGAACTGAAACACCCTGACTCTGTCCTCCATCTGTAGGGCGAACCTCAGATGCCTGGACTTGAGATGAATTGGAACATGAAAGTAGGCATCGGTGAGATCGATGCGCACTGCCCAATCCCCGGCATGCAATGCCGTGGTAACATCCCGTTGTGTCTTCATTTTGAACTTCCCCCTGGCGACATACCTCTTCTGGGGCTTCAAATTGATCACCGGTCTGCAACCTCCATCTTTCTTGCATGGGCACCAAGAAGATGTTACTGTAGAACCCGGGTCACAGTCGTGGGGAAAAGATTTCCTCCACTGCCCTTTTGTCTACCAGGGATCGCAGAGTCTATGCTTTGTCCGAGTTCCGAGGCCAGGGCATAGGAATGGGGTCGGTTGAGAGCGGAGGTAGAGACAGAAGTTTTGTAACCTCTCTGATGATTGATGTTACAAAGGAATCCGAAGCCAACTGATCCCATTCCTGGTCGAAATCCGAAAGTCGAGCCCCCACTGGTACTTTTGTGGGAAGCTGCCCCTGGCTGGTCTCCGAGGTGGGAAACTGGTTTGGGCAGCCGAGTATGCCCCTGAGGCTTTGGAGGATAGGAAGTCCTACCTTTCTCTCTCCTTTGCACAAACCGCTTTCTCTCAGGGGTGGGCAGAGGCGGTGACCGGAATTGTCCACCAAGAGCAGCTTTCAAGATAAATTGCTTATGACGGTCCTCCGAATCAACCTTCAGTGCCTCCCCATAATTGCTGCCAAACTATTCTGGCAGGCAACGCCGGAATTGTCGCATGTCCTTATCCAGAACAGAGCTGGCAAAGATGGATTCTCTGCGTACCAAGAAGCGCGCTTAAATTTGGCTGACATGGTTCAGAGGAGGGTGCGTACCTCAGCGACCTTCTCAGATGTCAAATCCCCTGTACCGAGGATTATAAGTACAGTGGGTATGAACCAGTCCAAGTGGTTCAGTACCCCTAGACTTGTCCGTATCATGGCCTTCCAGTCCTTTACTGGGCAATTTTCACTGGGCATGCAGTACCGTCTCGCCTGCAACGTTGCTGCATCATCTAACCACAGCTTATTTGTGAGTACGCGTTCCTC
This sequence comes from Ridgeia piscesae, assembly GCA_025642075.2. Lineage (NCBI taxonomy): Eukaryota > Metazoa > Annelida > Polychaeta > Sabellida > Siboglinidae > Ridgeia > Ridgeia piscesae. The sequence goes on along the minus strand of JAODUO010000063.1, from coordinate 106,897 downwards.
TGGATCAACTTCAGGTGCATGCCACACTTTATAATAGTCAGGTCTGTAAAACCGGATCGGTGGAGAAGTCAGGGGTATGTGGGAGCCCCAACTTTTTGCTCCGTCCCAGTCTTTCACTGGCTCATCCAACGGAGACTGTGCCACACCTCTGATGGCATTGTTTACAGTGCGAACGGCACTAGAAACAGCTCTGACTGCGGGAGCGCTGGGTACCGTTCTTCAGGGATCGCCGTCTGACCCTGCGGAAATAGTTCCCCCCAAAAAGGTTTCCCTATAATGGACTGGAACTGACAACCTGTTCCATCATAGCACACAGTTCAGCGCCCGCTGATGGCTCGCACGTTCATTGTCCATGCCTGATGCCAATGGATCCAGCTGTGTGACACTCGCCGAAGGAGGCCTGTCATCATATAGGTCACTCACTACCTCATGAGTGGATTCATCTGCCGGTTTGGGGACAGCCACAGACGGACGACATTCACGTGACTAGGCTGGAGTCTCTTCCTCTGAAGAGAATCTGTCCGACCGCGCAACATCCACACAGAGGGTATCGGATACTTCCTTCTCCTCTGGTTCGTTTGAATGGGCTCTAAACGAGCCACCAGTACCGTCTGCGCATGCTGCATCTCCCGCATCACATTCGGCAGTTCCGAAGACAGATGGTTATCGTCAGGCATATTGAGGTCCTGTCCATAGCTCATGAGTGCCGTGACCTGGTGGCGCGATCATCACGCCTCGAAACGTGACCATGGTGAGAGTGATGCCGTCGTCGCTTGATATGGCTGTCACGAGTTGGATAATAGGTCCCAGACGACCTATCATCGGACTAGTGACTACGAGACCTGTGCCTAAGCACAGAAACCAGGTTGCCACTGGAAGGGCCCGGCGAATAAACCATTTGTCTGTCTCCCTTCCTGCCATGTTTCCACGCTGCCTCTCATACCTTGATCGACCTCTGCGATCAGGTGAGGAGGCAGACAGGTCCCTTCTGGACCTAGCACTTGCTCCCATACGCGCCCCATGTCCCGCAGGAAGATACCCCTGTCCTGTCGTACGGGCCCCATGCCCCGAGCTAGGCGCTGGGTGGCCATTCCAGCAGACTTTGGTTAGGCACAGCCCCAACCAAATGAAATGCAAAGTTTCCTGTAGGCACTGTATAGAGGAAACAGTAACGCTATCCGTGCACCGGTTACGATAGTACCTCTAATATCGCCCACTGGCTTCGATCACTTACCTGCAATACGCCAGTCCGCAAAAGGCCGACAACTAAAACACTGAAGCGGTGATACAGCTTGGATGCACTAGTGCAATAAGGCAGGCAGGAATGTTCCGGTATTGGGACAATAAAACTCAAGTTACTGGTACTAAAATAATAATGTTTAGAAGTCGGTTCTAGCGGCTCCAAGAGCCACGACAACAGGCAACGCCACGTAACGGGATGCTACGGAACCGTAGAAAAATAGCAACAAACTCAGGCATTACACGTGCTCTGGCAGTACGCGGTGATAGATAAGTAAACCAAAACAAAGGTAGGGATAATAATCACGACAGCCGGCGGGAACGAAACAAACCTAAAACTAGGGTTGCTAAACAACGCCGCTAGTGAATGATCATGCTGAGTCAGCAGGACAAGGCGGTCGCCTCAGCGGGTCCCCGTTGGCCCCAGATGAACTTTGGGCTTGGTGCTGATCACCTCACTCCCCGCTGAGTAGGAAGTAATAAAACCGGTCGCAAGTCTGAAAAACGATTTTATTGAGAAATGTCAATCGTAACTAGGATTAACTAGTTCAGAAAGGGATCAAGATCACAATTATCGTGTTAGCTGGAAAAAGCAAGGAATCTATCACAGTATAAAACACTAAAACACCTAGCGTGGAAAGTCGCGTGTCATAACAGAGTTAGATCGTTAATCTTTCCCTACAGACTAGAGTTACAAGCTGGCCCGCTGCACTGAAGCCACTGTGGATCAATGGCTGCCATCTACTTGCACGGCAGAAACTGCTGTACCAACTGGCAGGACATATAGAATAGAAATGTTGAACAACGTTCTACTCGAGTGTTCTATTTATATATATGCGTGTGATTCGCCGTCAGCCATAATTTTTATAATAGAGAATAAGATGATGAGGGTGTACTTCGGTGCTGCCACCTAGCGTACAGGAGGACAGCTTCACTTTTTTTTATTACTTTATGTCTAAATCATGAGGCAAGATATTATCCAAGAGAATATCTCAGATGTGTTCACATCGTAAAGATATTAAGACATAAAAGTATAATTTTTAATTAAGACATATTTAACTTTTAAATATGTATCATTGAAGCAGTTACACTTATAACAATTGTTATTGTGACACAACGTCAAACAAGTAAAACAAATTATACAATGCAAACTAGTGCTATAATTGTAACTAGCGTACTGAGAAAATGTGCTTTATGCTTTATATAACAACGACGCTGTCCATGCCGTTGTGTTTGTAAAAGAGTACTATAGTCAACTGCTGGCTTACTAGTTTTTGCTAAATCTCCTAGCCTCTATAAAGATGCATTTCTTACAACTTAGACATAAAATAGCCATAAAGGTAGCATCCGTTTCGCAGAGCCAAACTTTACGGAACCAACTCTTGCATCTAACTTTGATTCGACGGGTTTGCAATGACAACACACAACATCAGAACCGAAGACAGCCATCAGCCTGCAGGTGATGCCTGGTATCTTTTCGACGCATCTATCACAGCTCCGGTGCGTGTGGGGTCCACATGAAGGATATAGTTAGTTCTTAGTTCGCGTCACCTCGCTCCTATTTCTGCCGCGAGAAATCCGACCCCTTCCTGGAGGTCTGCCTGTCTGGCGACGAATAACAGACGCCTCGGCTGGTGGGACGAGCTGCTGTTCTCTCTAGACCACCGCTCAGTGCGCAACCCGAGCCGCTATTAATTACTCACCGCCTTTGCTTTTAGACACACATGGCTGATTTCGCTGCGTTGCTTTTGCTCGGTTCTTGAACAACCCGTGTAAGCGGCATGGAGAAGTTCTATGAGAAGGGGAATTCAGCGATATTGGTGCTGTTATGATTTATTAACGTTTTTTGAGTGGACTGTGTATGTTAAAAATACTCGTTATTTCGATTATTTGGGTTTATTACATATTTGCACGACGTATCGTTCAAGATATTAAACTAGACTAGTAATGTCAATTTTAATTAACGTACGATGTAATTAAAATTAAAAAATTAAACCAGATTAATCTAATAATCTAATTTCTCATGTTAATCCCGGAGACCAGCTCGGTGTTTCGACTGTTATTGATTTTGTCGACCTGATCAAAAACCAACAATCCAGACACCAAGTTCGTTACTTTGGGTGTGAATGATTCATTTTCTGACAAGAACTTACCCGCAATGGTTCGACTCAGCCACTCAGGGTTGTTGTCTCGCTTCCATCTTACACATTGCACTGACAGTTGTAGATGTGCTCACGACGACAGGTTTTAGTGAAACTTGTTGACGACAGTTTCTTACGTTTACTTCTCTTTGGTTCACAATAAGATCACGATATTTGATTGAGCGATGTCATGACTCCTATCATTTTAAATTTAGTATATGTAAGACCAAAATGTTAGTATTATATTTCACAAAGCACAGTCAAATTATTGGAGGGGAACATTCATCATCAAGAGAATAGCATTGTCACCAAGTACAAATACTTAGGTAGAGTGTTTGATAGGAAACTTAGGGTGACGACAACGCTGAAGTCATCGTCAAGAAAGGTCAGCAGAGCGCTTGTATTTTCTTTGAAGCTAAACAGTTTACCATAATTAAAAGGGTACAGTCCAGGCTCTGGCCTGTAGGCCCGTAAAATGTTGAGGTAAACATAAGTTTACTCTATATTCGTATTCTACATACCATGTCTTTCGGCACTACAGAAGGTGCTTTAAAAAAATCCTTGGCGTAAGGTCATTCGAGCGTGAAATCCAAAATGGACGCCACTAGCAGTTATTCTTCTGCAACTTCGGATCTAGTTGTATTAATTCCACCTGAAATTAACATTCCGCCCGACCTATCTATTTTACAGTTTGATGTCATATTAGATGAAAACAGCTCATAATATATATATATATATATATATATATATATATTATTATGAGCTGCTTTTATATAATATGACATATAATACTTACATATATACATTGCATGTATTATATAAGTCAAAGTTAATATGTAATATATGTATATATATATATATATATATATATATGTATGTATGTATATATGTATGTATGTATGTATGTATGTATATACATACATACATACATACATACATACATACATACATACATACATACATACATACATACATACATACATACATACATACATACATACATACATACATACATACATACATACATACATACATACATACATACATACATACAGGGTTTGGAAGCACTATAAAAGATTAATGATGTCCAGACTTTAAATAGCGACAACAGTGTCGATTTTTTGCATTCTTTGAAATACCGCTGAAATTGATTTCGCCCTTTGGCAGTATTTTAATGGGCATATAGGAATTTCTAATGGTGAATCATAAGAAGACTAAGTTCAATATCGTTCAAAGATTGTTTTGCAACTTGCCATCTCTCTGTGCTCTCCACGCTGTAGGCGTCTTCTATAAAGCATTACGCACCGCCACAATTATGTTTAGATTTAGTTGAGCATTGCAGTTAAATAATGTTAGTTATTTCAGGATAGCAGCTCATCCTTTTACAAGCACCTATGGAAAGATGATTAATGTCTTACTCCGGCCCGCGGACATAACACTGGTAAATGTCTCCTTCATAAAAACTATTTAAGGAACCAAGCAGCAACAATTCGCACAAGGACAACCTGCTTTGCTTACAGAACTGACATGGTGGCGTCGTGGGGCGGGGACGACGAAATGACTTTTTTTGGTAAAAACATTACGTTTAATTAATGTCACAACGAAACGTGCATAAACGTATCTAGCGCAGATAGGATTCTCATTTCATACTAGACCTCCTGACCCTAGGCCATTAAGAGCAATTGTAGGTCGACCGAAGATGGTTGGTGATGTATGCTTTCGCGAAGTTTTTTTTGTTCTGTACATTCATTGCTAACACCTGATTTACTTTCTTTACGAAGATCAAAGGACCGACCACACACGTTGCCGCACATAATAGTAGGCCAGTGTTAAAGTGCACACATACATCTCTACTGTAACGTGTGTTTGAGTGGCGCATCGACTTTGATTGATATTTATGTAGAAAGACCGCGGAAACTTCCTGTGGTTTGTAATCACCATTTTATTCTTACCAAATACGAATATTTGAATAGCATAAACAGTTGTGGATTTGAATGCATGTGATATTAACACATGAAACATTTATGCACATTAACGGTGTTTAATTAGCGGCATTTGTTTGGGAGTGCATTACGTTTAGGTATTCGCAACTGGATCGTGGTGAAAACGTCTAAAAATGGACGCTCGTGGAGAATTAACGAGATACGTGGTGCCATCTGCCGACAATATTCAAACTATGGACAGCTTCGTTCATGTAGAATACGTGGTGCGGCGCCACTGTATCGTTCCCGTTATTTGGGCTGTCTTTTAGCCTCGGTTACCCAGGCTACGTGAGGTGGCATAACTTTTAAGCCCCTCAACTCTTCTCGGGGTAGTTCCGCAGCCGACCTACAGACGGTTAAGCGAGACTAGCTGTCTTTGTGATTCTCAAGGGTTGGGGAGGCTGACCGGTATGGGCGTCAAATTCTGACGATCGAAGCGGGCGTAGAAGTTGTTGAAGTTGTCAGATGTTGCTGAGTCAAAGCCAGGGATGGAATCCTTTTGCTTGTAGCCGGTAATGCACTGGAGTCCCTGCCAGACAGAGCGGATATCGTTTGATAGGAACTGACCTTCGAGTTTTCGCTCCCCGTATCGCTTTTTTGACACCTTACTTGGCTTTTGTGTTCAGTGCACGGTCGCCGCTCTTGAAAACATCCTCCTTATGATTCAGTTTTATTTTGAGGTTTCACACACACACACACACACACACACACACACACACACACACACACACACACACACACACACACACACGCACGCACGCACGCACGCACGCACGCACGCACGCACGCACGCACGCACGCACGCACGCACGCACGCACGCCCCCACGCACGCACGCACGCACGCACGCACGCACGCACGCACGCACACACACACACACACACACACACACACACACACACACACAAAACAGGAAGAACATCTGACACGAGCATAGGTGACTGAGACAAGAGACAACAAAATGCTCGACAAACAAACAGACCATGCGGACAGACATAATTGTGTGACAGACTGGGAGGGAGCGAAAGTGGTGGATAGAGAGACGAACAGGTGTGTGCGTTGGATAAAAGAAGCCATCTGCATAAGTCAATACCAACTATGAACAGAGACGAGCGGGCTATAGACTAAGTCACGTGTGGGACAGTCTGCTCGCCACGCCATCCAGAGAGAAATAACAATTCAGTTACTGATGAAGGCCGCCGATGGTGGCTGAAACGGTGATGTGAGTAGAAATTACTAGTTGTGTAATCATAAATATTGCTTGAATTATATAATATATATAATATATATATATATATATATATATATATATATATATATATATATATATATATTTACATACATACATACATACATACATACATACATACATACATACATACATACATACATACATACATACATACATACATACATACATACATACATACATACATACATACATACATACATACATACATACATACATACATACATGACTTACTATCGCTTTCAAATTGCGAACGCATTGACGTAAGACAGCTGGTCACGAAGGAATACAGTTGTCTCGTATGAAACCCGATAGGTGTCAACTTTTCCAAAGATAACGCCGCCGCCATGTTTCAGTTTCTACGCACACTATTCCTACATATTTCAATTCATGGCGAATATATACTATATCAACTGTTGTGCTCACCCATGCTGCACTAAGTAAAGATTAAAATTAAAAACGTGAAATTAAGTCATGATTCTTTATAAGTGTCTGTCTGACTGTTTTTCTAAGTTACTACAGCTCATATTGCATCACTTCTTGTCAACTGTCAGTGACCGCTATCAATGTTTGTCGTTGTGTTGTATGTTTCATATGAGCCAACACATTTATGCTTATGTGAAATCATTTTCAGTAGTTAACGATAATCAGACTTCTTCGTCACACTACGCGACGTCTTTGAAACCTAGCCTCAGTTATCCGGGCGCCGTGAGGTGGCAGCACCGAACAGCTCCCTCACAACAGTTCTGGGAGTCCATGCATCATTGTGTCCAAATGATGGCGCCACATCACGGATCCTCGATAACTGAGCCAATCCCAATGAATATTCGCCTCTTCCACGCTTAGTAGGGTGGGTATCATTAGGCGGCTTCATCGTTTTATCATTCAAAACAGTCATGAAACGTAGCACTGTAATTACAAATTTGATTCCTCAATACAGCACCTCGTTAAGATAACAACTATCATTCTCCACAACCATAATTATGTGTAGTAGAGGGTGAAACGTATGCAACATTTATTATTGAACCAAATGCTAATTAAATGATCAATGCTGCGCAGACGAAAAGTTAGAAAGCTTTTAAATCATTTGCTCTAATATAATATTTTTTAAATTCTAGAATGGATTACACACGACAACCTTAAAGCAAAGGTTTAATTGATGCATATGAAATCGTTGATCTTTCCTTTCACAAATACATTTCCAGAGATTCAGGCTTTCTTTAGCACCTTCCACGCGTTTTCACACAATACGTAATCCTATGACAAAACAGCATAAAAGACAAATTACTATACTCACAAACGAAACGTTTATCATTCTGCTTGCATAACATGGCGACCAATAATTTTGTAATAGCATGATTTATTAAATAATGTCAAATATAATCAATTAGGTTACAACGTTTCGTGTTCAGACGCAGACGAAGTCTTCGGAGATTAATGTGGTTGTTTGCATAGATAAACATACTAGAGAAAGACTGGTTGTTTTAATGGGCTATTCTATAGTTCACACTAAGTAACAGTGCCTGTGTATGCCAGATGGCAATGGTGTCATATGTGACCTGATTGGCAGTCCTGTTATTGCAAGTGCTCTAGTTACGTAGCAAGGGCGGACTACACATTTCCTGTCACACATTTGTCCTTTCGTCTGAAAGAGCAGTCACATAAAAAACGGGAAATCTTCGGAAATGTGTAGGACACAGGGAGGCGAATGGCTGAGTTCGCAGAACTCTCAAAATAGACAGACACATGCCTGCAGCTAGGCAGAGTAGTGGCAGGTAGGATTCGGTGCACAAGTGTTGCTTGAGGGTATAAAACATATATAGTGTGACTGTCACATTATTTGAACAAATAGCACCAGATCAATATCAAAATTAGGCCAATTGCTAGTGAATTACAAAAACGTAATGTAACGACGTTTACATATTAACTCTCTGTCTCTCTGTCTCTCTGTCTCTCTGTCTCTCTGTCTCTCTGTCTCTCTGTCTCTCTGTCTCTCTGTCTCTCTGTCTCTCTGTCTCTCTGTCTCTCTGTCTCTCTGTCTCTCTGTCTCTCTGTCTCTCTGTCTCTCTGTCTCTCTGTCTGTCTGTATCTCTGTCTCTCTGTCTCTCTGTCTCTCTGTCTGTCTCTCTGTCTCTCTGTCTCTCTGTCTCTCTGTCTCTCTGTCTCTCTGTCTCTCTGTCTCTCTGTCTCTCTGTCTCTCTGTCTCTCTGTCTCTCTGTCTCTCTCTCTCTCTCTCTCTCTCTCTCTCTCTCTCACTGCCTCTCTCTCTCTCTCTCTCTCACTGCCTCTCTGCCTCTCTGCCTCTCTGCCTCTCTGCCTCTCTGCCTCTCTGCCTCTCTGCCTCTCTGCCTCTCTGCCTCTCTGCCTCTCTGCCTCTCTGCCTCTCTGCCTCTCTGCCTCTCTGCCTCTCTGCCCCTCTGCCCCTCTGCCCCTCTGCGTCTCTGCGCCTCTGCCCCTCTGCCCTCTGCCCTCTGCCCCTCTGCCCCTCTGCGCCTCTGCCCCTCTGCCCCTCTGCCCTCTGCCTCTGCCCTCTGCCCTCTGCCTCTGCCCCTCTGCTCTCTGTCCCTGCCCTCTGCCCCTCTGCCCCTCTCCCCTCTCCCGTCTCCCCTGCTCCTGTCCCGTCCGTCCGTCCGTCCGTCCGTCTGTCTGTCTGTCTGTCTGTCTGTCTGTCTGTCTGTCTGTCTCTATGTCTGTCTCTCTATCTATATATATTATATATATATATATATATATATATATATATATATATATTATATTTATTATATTATTTATATATTATACTATACCACATACACACATACAAACGCCCACACACCGTACAAGTACACAAACAGAAAAAAGAGACAGCCAGCCAGACAACCAGACAGACAAACACTTAAAGGTTATGTCCTACTCTCAACGTTAAGGCATATAATATTTATTTATAGATGTACAATGCATCAGTGTAATGTTTGTATATTTTGGTAGCTCTACTAAACCCGTGGACAGGTTTATTGCAACTAAGTGAGCATTTGCCAGGAACTGTGTAATGCAACACTGGCTCTTTCTCTCTCTTCTCTCTCTCTCTCTCTCTCTCTCTCCTCTCTCTCTCTCTCTCTCTCTCTCTCTCTCTCTCTCTCTCTCTCTCTCTCTCTCTCTCTCTCTCTCTATATATATATATATATATATATAGACACTGTGTAACTGACAACGATATTCAGTTGTTCTATAGCTTCAGCATGACAAACAAGCTAAGTCTTTTCTGATAGTGTGTAAAACGTACGGTCTTATTTAATCACCGTAGTTTTCGTTTTACTCCGCAATATTGCGGGATGTTATAACTAAGTTAAATATTTTATGCCGACTGCACTGTTTTAAAATTATAAATTTTCAAACGTGTATATGTATGTGTATCATACACATGTATATACACACGCATCCACTTACACACTTACACACTTACACACTTACACACACACACACACACACACACACACACACACACACACACACACACACACACACACACACACACACACACACACACACACACACACACACACACACACACACACACACACACACACACACACACACACACACACACACACACACACACACACACACACACACACACACACACACACACACACACACACACACACACACGCATAAGTAGTCACCCACTTAAGACGTAAGCCGCTCCAATCGCTAACAGAGGTCACATTTTAGTCGCCTCAACGTAATAACACAATAATGTACGGGATGGAATGTGGTTTTATTTTCTGTTTTAAACACATTTTCATCTCACAAACGGTGCAATCTTGTACTGTATTGATAACGTTATATTGGTAAAACAATATAATGTCCTCGTCATAGTTTATCGGTACAAAAAATACTAATGAGGCTTAAGTCGTACAGTAGTCGTCAACCATGCACAGTGGTTCGTGGGAGCGAGCGGAGTTTGACGTCCTGTAGACGACAGTCACGCGTCAGACGCAAGTCCATAGATATCTTCATTGTGAAACATATGTCGCAACGTCATAATACTCTCCGGGAAGCCTGTGCCGGTTGCACTCAGGGCCGACGATGATGTATAACTTAAGCGGAGATTGCTTTGATGTGTAAGCATTACAACTATTTTAAAGGCGGGAACAGTTGTTGTCCTTGGGACGTCAACATTGCGACAATATATGGGATGTCCAAGATGAATGTGTTTTTCGACCTATTTGGGCAAAAACCTCTCCGTTGAAATATCTGTATGTTGTCCTGGACGTCGGGCGATACAGCAGTTCGTTTGTTTTCAGATCGTTCCATTATTGTTTGTGCTTCTACCTCTTCGTGATACGGCCTTTTATCGGTGTTTCTATTTTGTTTAAAAAAACATCTGCCGCACACATACATATGCTGCATATTCGATCAGTCAGAGCAGGTCCGTAGTGAAGAATTGTTGTTGCTTTTGTTCTCTTTTGTTCTCAGGGAAGTCGAGGTACTGGCATATTGAACAGGTCTGCCAGGGAGTAAAGTGTAAAGCGCTTTCAGCAATCCTGAGGACTGGATACCGTGCCATTGTAATTTATGAGAACTGACCTTTACTGTTGAGTGGAGTTGCGGGAAAATACAAGTGACCAACAAGACAACGATTGTGCTGCATGTATGGTCTTCTGAAATCTAGAAGGGCACGGACACCCCAGCGACAAACTGATCTAGGTGGCAATCAGCCATTAAAACAAATAAAACATGCATCTATCAGCGCCGATGAGATAACGAAAGACAAGGGACGACGCACTGCAAAGTATGTTCCAGAACTGAACAACTGCCGTTGATATTTTCCCAAAGCTGACCAAACGTGAAGTGTTTATGAGAATTTGCAAGTACAAATAATTGTTTAATCTTCTAATCTTGGTAAATTACAAATAAGTCACCCATACACGTTTTTGGCGGCTAAAATCCAACGACGTTAACGGTTGAATTACATGGGGCAGCTTGACAAGTTTCATTACACAATATATGGAGAGATCGCACATAATGCTCACCCGAGGCGAATATAAATTCCTGGAGATGACCAATGTTTGGCCTGCATTATAATCCATCGGCGAATAGCGATTTCCCACTCGTTTTGTGACAACAGAAATGCAAGCACTTTGAGTTAGGCGTACATACATAAACGTACCACATTAAAGCGAAAATAAAAATTGGAGTGTTCCTATCGTCCTCTGGGCTGGATGTGTCCAAAAATGGAACCAGATAATGTACCAAGCCCAGCAGTCTTCTCTACACAAGGAACTCCACAGTGAAAAAGCTGTCCACGGAGGAGGTCAACCTGTCAGTTTGGAAAAACTTTTGTAACCCGTTGACCGGATCCTCATAGATGGTGAAAAGAAGATTGTTAAATCGGACTGGAGAAGGCAAGTACTTGTCAGATCTGATGACAGTCTTTTTAATACCCCTGATGTGGACCTGTTGGACAATCATCTGCAGTGAAGCATTGGAACAATGCTGCGCCCTGGGAAAGGAGGCCCAACATCGTCACTGACACTGCTGACACTAATGATGACACTGCTGACACTAATGATGACACTGAACAGTCGGGGATGGATGAAGATGCAGTAGCCCAAATCCTGAGAGATATCATTCACCCACAGTGCCTGGGACACTGAAGAGGATTCGAGAGTCGCGTCATGCCGGCTTTGACAACATCCACAACATCAATATTTGATATAGAATATTTAACATTGTCGATTTTGAAGCTGATATGTAATTGTTCATTTTGTCTAAGGAGCAGGCTAACATGCGAATTTGCATAGAACAGTCGGATTTGTATGATGTCCGCCGAAATGGGGACAGGTGATTTTTCATAGCGAAGAATAATTAGTCCGCCGGACAAGTCAAAAGGGTAAAGGTAAGTTCCTATATAGCGCAGGATCCAGTCCTCAGGACCGCTCAAAGCGCGTTACACTTTACTTCCATGAAAAACCTGTTCAATCAAACACCATCTCAGCTTCTCTGGGAAGCATCCAGCCGAATGCTACAATTAATGTGCGATGGCTGCTGATACACATATCCACCTCTGTCTACACTTGCTCAAGATTTTAACACCGCAACACAAGATTCGAACCCGGGTTCTCTTAGTCAAGAGTCCGGAACTCTATCCATGAGCCATTGCGTTCTGGTTAAATTCCTAAATTTCGATTCCTAGGTCCCTTCCTAGAAATGACAATGATCTTCCATAGCGCTTAATTCCTCACCAAACTGAGATCAGTAGCGCAAACTTACAATATTCGTTACTCATAACTGTGACTGGGAACAGCAACCTTCATCATTACTGAAATGGTAATGGGGAACGCGATTTCAAACAAATAGCAAGTCGTGCAACGGCGGAAAAACATGTCAAGTTTTACACCCGCGATTAAAAGAAGTTTTTCCCATCGTATGAATCCAAGTATGTGTAGTTCATGTTACAGTAATTCTATGGTAAGATTTTATCGGCGGTCGGGTTTACTGTGTCATCAAATAATGCAGCCTTTTAAAATAAAATTGTTGTACTTTGAAAACATAAAGAACATGCTCGGCTTCTTTCTCGTCCTAATTTAGCTGTCGGAAGTGTTTACATATCCGCGCTCATCTTGGTAAAACAAGTAATAAAAACAGACTGCAAACGGCTAAAAAGTAAGGTTTTCGCAGAAATGGCTGTTAGTTTAGGACGAATTGACCTCACGAATATTAACGAAAGAACGTGAAACTGTAAGGCTGCGACGTTGCATTTACAATTATATATACGTAATCGTGTTCGCTCGTTGTTGCGTAATTTCGTTAGTGCAGTCTGGTCGTGTAGTTTGGCAAACTTCGGCGTCATGATAAATGAACGTTCGCGACTAAACCAGAAAGGGGTGAGACAATAAAGCCGAGGCGAGTCCGCACCATTCATCACGTTACAAACCGCTGCAGCTGATGCCGTACATCAAAAGGTTCATGACATTGTCAAACTTGATCCTGTACCCGTATAAATATATCAAAGCGTTTATCACGTTTCCAAACCCGAGAACCCTCCACCTGATTAATTTATCAAAAAAACCCACAACAAGTGACTTCAGAGAGACCCCAGCAGTTGTGTTGTACGTTGTGGTTATTGGCCACCGACATAAATAGGACAGGTTCGTCTAAATACAAACGATTAATTACGTAGCTCTATGATATCATCGAAGACAGCCAACTGTTTGTATTACCCAAGAGAAGACATCGATATGGAGGGACCTTGTTCCAATTTATCCAGCCTATGTTGCAATCTGTTGCCAGGTTTGTTAAATGTGTATAAACATATCAGTACATCTAGGTAGTAGGTAATCTATTTGATGTGGTGATACCATCAATAGTAAATCTACCTAATTGTGGCCATTGTCGATAACGTTCGGAACTATCGAAGCAACGATGGTTGGACAAACAAATACATCTAGACACTTAGGCTGGGGTATGGTGGGTGCTTATGCACTTTCTACCCTGCTGAGGGAAAAAAGTCCAGATTGACGGAGTAGAACTGCGCTTGAGGGTAAATAGTTCCACTGGAATAAAAACTAAAAGCACCCCACCCCACCATCATCTGATGTCATGTTCGATCGAATTCAAGGACTCAGTCTCGCGATTCTGGCAGCATTCTGGAAAGTCACTGTGAACTGTCTGTCTGTCTGTCTGTCTGTCTGTCTGTCTGTCTGTCTGTCTGTCTGTCTATCTATCTATCTATCTGTCTATCTATCTATCTATCTATCTATCTATCTATATATCTATCTATCTATCTATCTATCTATCTATCTATCTATCTATCTATCTATCTATCTATCTATCTATCTATCTATCTATCTATCTATCTATCTATCTATCTATCTATCTATCTATCTATCTATCTATATATAATATATATATATATATATATATATATATATATATATATATATATATATATATATATATATAGTGATAATAAGTTCTTAACACTAATCAAAACGCTTTGTACTTCACCTATTTCTTCTAATTCGAATTCCATCTAGACTTACCCCGGAATCATTCAGCATAGCCCCAGCTACTACGCGTAGGCTATCCGTACACACATTCTCTCAAATGTCTAAGATACGGTACTTATTTTATATTGTACAATGAACTTCGGCAATACGGTTAACAACATTTGCACGATACCGAGCTACCGAGTTTAACTACTATTCAGCCGAACTTGACTATCTAAGTACGTTATACCATGTCTAATACGTCTAAGGGCTGTCAAAAATCGCCGGCATCGACCGGAAATACCACAGGGAACCTAAGAAGACTTTCTCGCTACTGACACTCGGGGGCCGCCGCTCGACTAAAGCAGTACCAGATGTCGAAGGCGACCCTGGTAGCGCGGATCCTCGGTCGGGCAGGGTTTATGTTTAGTTAGTCTCCGCAGCGTCCTTCGTGAACTAGTGTCGTCTCGAGACATAACTGTCTGGCTCAGTGGTTCCAGCTGTATATTCGAGACGAAAACACGCGATATTCTGTTTGTGTTTCTGCGTCAGATATATGTTGACGTGAGACATATTTTGTTATTTGTCATAAACGGAATATGTGTGTGTGTGTGTGTGTGTGTGTGTGTGTGTGTGTGTGTGTGTGTGTGTGTGTGTGTGTGTGTGTGTGTGTGTGTGTGTGTGTGTGTGTGTGTGTGTGTGTGTGTGTGGTGTGCGTGTGTGTGTGTGTGTGTGTGCGTGTGTGTGTGGCGTGCGTGCGTGTGTGCGTGGCGTGCGCGTGCGCGTGCGCGTGCGCGTGCGCGTGCGCGTGCGCGTGCGCGTGCGCGTGCGCGTGCGCGTGCGCGTGCGCGTGCGCGTGCGCGTGTGCGTGTGCGTGTGCGTGTGCGTGTGCGTGTGTGTGCGTGTGGTGTGCGTGTGTGTGTGTGCGTGTTCGTGTGCGTGTGCGTGTGCGTGTGCGTGTACGTGTACGTGTGTGTGGTGTGTGTGTGTGAGCGAGAGAGAGAGAAGAGAGCGGGAGAGAGATGTGGAGAGAGGGGAAAAGAGAGAGAGAGAGAGAGAGAGAGGAGAGAGAGAGAGAGAGAGAGAGGAGGAGAGAGAGAGAGAGAGAGAGAGAGAGAGAGAGAGAGAGAGAGAGAGAGAGAGAGAGAGAGAGAGAGAGAATATATAAACATCGTTAGGGCACATATAAAATGTTGTAGTTCACTAGCAATACGCCTATTGTTGATATTGATCTGGTGGTTTATAAAATAATGTTACAGCCATGCTGACGTTGTCTTTATTAGAAATAACTCTCTGTCTACCTTATTTAATTATAGTTGTAGAAATTGTGGCCTGGCGATGTTGTCGTGTTAAGGATATGGTAACTAAGATAACGAGGTTCATCTGTCTTGTCGGATATAGCTATAAGCGGCTTCTTTCAAAATAGTTTCGTAGCAAGTAGATATTGCGTAACCCTACGGAACCTCGTATGTGGGTCATAGTCTGTATGCGATTTTTTACTTCCATTACTTAGACTTAGTGAGAAACACGCAAGGCGCCGAAGGCAAATTTCAGCTCGACGTATACATTTCACTCTGGTACTGCAGTCAAATCATTTACCGCAATAATGAGGCAGCTTGCTGCCGACAGAGGGCACCACTTAGATCACATGTTCAGCCATTTGCATTCATCGGACCAGTGTTGATTATGCAATTTTCTCTGTCATGCGTATTTGGATTAACGTACACCACCAAAGAAATGGACAGCTTGATTAAATAATTAAACGTGCCTACATACCGTGATAAGAACAAACTCATCAGGTCAATCTCAACGGCAAACGTAGTGATTGCAAGCACAGTCATCAAATATAAATTTCAATAAGTAACTCGAAAACAATATCCAGCTAGAAATGGAAATCGTTATACTGATTTCGCAATAACGAGGTTCATTACAGGAAAATAAGATCGACATCATAAAATTATAAATACAGATATTAACAATTACGTGTTGATTTAATAAATTCCGATATATGTATAGAACATTACTGATGACATATTTATAAAATACTGTTTCCACGGTAACGTAAACGTCCACCATTCGTCGTGAATTATCTTACATACTTCCACTGAGCAGAGCAAGAAACAAACAATCAAATATACAATAATGATACAAACAACAGTTTCAACATTGTTATATATCTTTAAATAAATGATAGGATCCTGAAAAGCATACAACTTCACCTTTCCAGTTTGACGATGTAACTTCACCCTATTGAAACCTCCAATTGCACATACTTTGAGGATCACCGAAACGGCTTTCTTATTGATTTAACCCAAAACCTCTGGAAACACCCTGCAATAGCACTATGTTGAGGCTCCCCAAAGCTTCTATCTAACTACACACCTTTCAGACTTCCAACAACACTCCCGTTGATGCACACAAAACCAAACTTCATCCTTCGAGTCCCACCACGAAACCTACAACTGCAACCCCCTAGGACATCCAACAACACCTGCTGTGGCCAACAAAAACATCCAGAGAACCCCCGTGGGACAACCAACTGCACCAATGTGAGAGTCCCCTCAAACTCCAACTATACCGAAACATCTACCACCCTGGAGCTTGTCTTTTCTGTAAAACATGGAATACAGCGTCGATTTATAGTAGGAATTATTCATCGGGAAGACATTTCACCTCTCCGAAAGCAAGCAGAGGATTTTAGCGAGGAATGCCTTTGAACACTAGACGAATACATCGGTAAAATAAATTGATTAACGTATATGTTTCTTTTCAAAAGTCTTTCGTGTTTCAGGTACATAATATATGTTTGCACCGTGACATCAACATGTAAATAGTAATAATAAATTCGGTCTGTCTTTTTTACGGTACTGACAAATACTAGAACTGGATAATCGAACACAAGACGTATAATGTTCAACACCCCCGGGCGAGACTTCATCGGTAGAGGAGGCGATGTCGGTAAGCGGTTGGTATCAAATATCCCTCTTGTGTATATGACTTTGCCGGGGTCTGGGTCTAAAGGTACGAGTGATCGAAGAAAGGGTCGTCCTGTTTTATGGTTCAACAATATCTGCCATGCTCCGCCACGGGCAATCACTACCCGCCACCAGAGAGGTCCCAGCCAGCTGGCCCCCGCCCTAGTCATCTCACGGTTCGACGCCTACAGACACCGGCTGCCATCAGCCATTGGTGAATTTCTGCTCGTGATAATGTCGCAAAAAAATCGTTGGAAAACGCATTATTAATTAATTAGTTTTCATTGATTAATAATTAAATCGGAATAGTTTACATGCATACATTATGTTAATATGCCAAGATTGGTTTGCTGTCACGTTTGTGTTTGACGAACTAAGTAAGTAGTTGCATCGTCTGTAAGGAAGTTGGTGTACCATTACACAGTTTCCACATGTCCTATAAGTGGCATTGAAACCCATACATCATCCACGCCATATATATACATTTGTATATATATATATATATATATATATATATATATATATATATATATATATATATATATATATATATATTTATATATATATATATATATATATATATATATATATATATGTATATATGTATGTATATATATATATATATATATATATATATATATATATATACCGTTTACGTTCGCTTCCGTGACTACTTATCTGTATTTTACGTGATCGTATGTATATATATATATAATAAGTATATATATATATATATATATATATATATATATATATATATATATATATATATAAACCGTTGTATGTATGTATATATATACACATTATATATACAACATATGGTGTGTGTATATATATGTATTATATATATATATATACATATATATATATATCATATATATATATATATATATATATATATATATACTTAGTATGTTTTGCTAACTCATAAGACACAGATAAGTAGTCCACGGAAGCGAACGAGCAGAGCGAGTGGTCCTGAGGAAGAGATGGACATGAATAATTAATCAAGTAGCGCACAAGATATGAACGCTTTAGTCATGCTCTTCTCAATAGCCTTGCTCATCCACATCATTTATGTGTTAACTAATGACGCAGACGTCCATAAAGTCGATGTATTTTACACATGTTCAAACTACTTACTATGTACGTTATAAAAATCATGGTTACTCAATTAATGATGGCTTTCGGCAGTCCTATAAACATTGTGGTATCGTGAGTAGAAACATTCAGTGCAGTGTCGATCCCTGTTTGATGATAAAACGCGTTGCGTACTAATCTGCCTTCAAACCGTTACAGTGAAGTCGCTACGTTTTCTAGACGCAAGAAGGAATCTGGCTTAGGCCAACCCAAATTGGCGCGTTATACATTTTATTCTCTAACCATATGTATTTAGAAAGCATTTTTAACTAAAATTGAGAATGTTTAATACGTGTCTTCCTGAAACCATAGATCAAAATGTTCTCAATAATATAACCAAGACAGAACACAACCAGAACATCTAATACCAAGCCATATTAAATTACCATTATTAAGTTTTTAAATACAGCATAATGTAGTCCATCGTTTTGCTACGCTTACAACATCAGACTGCGCATTGTACAAGATATGTTATGTGAAAAACGTGAACCTGAACAAAAATAACGTCATTCTTGTAGCATTTATAGAAATGCTGTTAATTATTGAACGAAGTTACGTTATCATTTCCCCTAGAAATCACAAATCGTGACATACGCTGACCGGTCAAGCGGAACCTCGTGGTTTTGAACTTTACAAGTCAAGACGAAGACCTTTCCCGTCATTGTGTCTAAGCGCCAGTCTTGCCGCAAACGAACTACTGATTTTTTCCCGGTCACGAACAAGACTAAACACGAGTCTTTCTCATCATATCCGGCATCGTGTCTTCTACGATCTTTGCACGTTTTTGCGTAAATATAAAACGGACGCTGTTTCTTGCTCGAGCCACATGTCACTGAAATGTCGGTCAAACTGCGTGAATGATTAAGGTCTCCCGACAGAAGTGCGCGTCGTATCCGGCAGCGCGTCAGTCGACCAGGCCGACCAACTCGTGAGAACGTGTTGCGCCGGTGGTCGTCTGTGAAAGCGCTCGCTATGTCTGCCGACAAATCATTCACCCTATTTTTTTTCAGCGTTGCGGTGTGCTGTTTTTGCTTCCAGATGTCTGTGGCTTTGAGACCCGTCTCCCATTGCCATAGTTACTGCGGTTAATTGATGAAGGTCTCGGCCCGCAGCGCGGCGTGATGAGTTACGAAGGCCGCACAGAATAGGTTTCGGAGAAGATGTTTTATGAAGTTATGTGGAGTGAGTTTATAGCGTGTATTACTACTTGGGTAGATTGTTTTACATTATGTACACTTGAATATTCAAGTTTTTATGTAATATGGCAACTTTAGAATTTAAAACTAGGGCAATGTAGACAAAGTTTGGACTGGGGCAAGGAAGGCTCAAGAACGTGATCCTATATGCTTCTATATATATATTTTATATATATATATATATATATATATATATATATATATATATATATATATATATATATATATCTTCCGTAATGAAAACCATACCATCTACATAACGAAAC
Organism: Ridgeia piscesae; assembly: GCA_025642075.2. Classification (NCBI taxonomy): domain Eukaryota; kingdom Metazoa; phylum Annelida; class Polychaeta; order Sabellida; family Siboglinidae; genus Ridgeia; species Ridgeia piscesae. Next base: position 86,737 of record JAODUO010000063.1, on the reverse strand, counting down.
ATGACAGTATTTAGTCTATCTAATTAATTATTCAGATTATGTGTCTTCTTTTTATTACAAAATATGCATGCAGTTACGGAACACCAATGAAAGTAGAATAATAACAATGCAAATTCAAAATAAAACGAAAAAAGACGTTTCAAAAAATGTCTTGTCTCTAGAAACAAAGTTCGCATTGCAAACTGTTATTTTGCTTTCATCATGAAGTTTCTTATACTTTCAGCCGGAAATTCCTACCATACATAACTGGTGTGTCTTCTTAGAAAAGCCGTTGGCATAGTTTCGCAGATATCGCATGTGAGCACCAATAATGGCATGGTGACATGAAAGGTCTGTTAGGAATAAATAACACATGCATTTGGATCGTAAGAGAGTAGGTCAATGTTACAAACACGTATCTACACAAACACACAGGTAAATACACACAAAACAAAACAAAACACATATACATATCTACACACCAACACGTGTACACATATCGAAACTCAAACATGCATACACATAGACACGCACGCGCACACACACACACACACACACGCACACACGCACACACGCACACACGCACACACGCACACACGCACACACGCACACACGCACACACGCACACACGCACACACGCACACACGCACACACGCACACACGCACACACACACACGCACACGCACACGACCACACACGCACCAGCACGCACAGCACACACGCACACGCCACACGCACCACGCCACCCACACCACGCACACACTCACACACGCACACACGCACACACGCACACACGCACACACGCACACACGCACACCACCGCACACACGCACACACGCACACACGCACACACGCACACACGCACACACGCACACACGCACACACGCACACACGCACACACCCACACACGCACACACGCACACACGCACACACGCACACACGCACACACGCACACGCACACACACACACGACAGCACACGCACCACACGCACACGCACGCACACGCACACGCACACGCAGCACACGCACACGCACACCACACGCACACGCACACGCACACGCACACGCACACGCACACACACACACGACACACGGCACACGCACCACGCACGACCGCACGCACAGCACACGCACACGCACACGCACACGCACACGCACACGCACACGCACACGCACACCACACACGCACACGCACACGCACACGCACACGCACACGCACACGCACACGCACACGCACACGCACACGCACACGCACACGCACACGCACACGCACACGCACACGCACACGCACACGCACACGCACACGCACACGCACACGCACACGCACACGCACACGCACACGCACACGCACACGCACACGCACAGCACACGCACACGCACACGCACACGCACACGCACACGCACACGCACACGCACACGCACACGCACACGACACGCACACGCACACGCACACGCACACGCACACGCACACGCACACGCACACGCACACGCACACGCACACGCACACGCACACGCACACGCACACGCACACGCACCATTTGTCATTTGTCATTTGTGTGTGTGTGTGGGCGCATGCGCGCCTGTGACACAAGTACTGGGACGCGCCTGGTGCAAGTGGCGACGGACGTTTGACGGGAGATAAAGAAAGACAGCGTCTTGAGGTTAGTGTGTCACTGCTCCTCAGTGTGGTGACCCGACCCTAACCCCGCCAAGGACACCGCATTTGGCGGAAAAAACATCTGCGAGGTCACCATGCGCTGGTTAAACAACCAGGATCTATAACGGTTTATTTTTCGAATTTTTCAGATATATTATTGTACTAGGTCTAAGTCTTCTCGATTTTAATTCATACTGTTTCATTTCCCAAACGAATTATTTGTTACTACGTAAATGTAAACTTATTCAATAATTTATTTTTAATATCGCAAGGCACACATTAAACATGAATGTATTCCATAACTAGAATCACTAGGGTAGAAGAATAAAACAGAAATAAATTTGCATAAGTGTTAATGCTGTTAATGTTAAATGTGTTTGCTTGACGTTTTTTGTTTGTCCTGTATATATTGTTGCCAATGTTTTGAATAAAAAGCTGCCACAGACTCAGACTATCATAATAACTACATAAAAACCCATTCTTGCATTTGGACATAACACCAAACTACTATGATCTACATAAAACCCATTCTTGCGCCATACCAAATCCATCACGACAGAAAGAAGATCTTGTTAAAAGGTTTATGGCGAGAATAGTTGCAACAGCTGGCTTCCCATCGCAACGTTCGTGATGCGTGACATAACAATGAAAACAAAAAGGCTCCCAATTTTTTGGGTCTCAAACAAGGTCGTCATTGATGATTTATTCATTTTACCAAATATGAATACATACATACATATATCCATACATACATATACATACATGCATACATGTATATATATATATACATACAAATACATACATGCATACATACACACATACATACATACATATATACATACATGCATACATACATACATACATACATACATATATATCTACATACATACATACATACATACATAATATATATTAGATATAATATATTATATATATATATCATATATATATATATATATATATATATATATATATATATATATATATATATATATATATATATATATATATATGTATATGTTATGTGTGTATATATATATATATATATAATAATACACTGAAATACATACATGCATTCATGCATACATACATACATACATACATACATACATACATACATACATACATACATACATACATACATACATACATACATACATACATACATACATACATACATACATACATACATACATACATACATACATACATACATACATGTATACGTACACACACCCAAACACACACATACACACACACATACATTCATACATACAAACATAAATACATACATACATACATACATACATACATACATACATACATACATACATACATACATACATACATACATACATACATACATACATACATACATACATACATACATACATACATACATACATACATACATACACATATTCATACATACATATCTACATATATACATACATACTCAACTACACATGTGCACACACACACACACACACACACACACACACACACACACACACACACACACACACACACACACACACACACACACACACACACACACACACACACACACACACACACACCACAGCACGCACGCACACACACACAGACACACACACACACACACGCACACCACGCACGCACGCACGCACACACTCACACACATACACACACACATACACACACACTACATACATTCATACACGCACGCACATACTCACACACACGCACGCACGACACACACTCACACACACACACACACACACACACACACACACACACGCACGCACGCACGCACCACACACACACACACACACACACACACACACACACACACAGACCACGTTCTGTTCCATCGGCTGTTCTAAAGAAATGTCATTCATTCAGCGAGCACACACGAAAACAAAGGAGTATGCATGCACGTACGCGTGCACACACGAAAACAAAGGAGTATGCATGCACGCATGGATCACGCATTCATTTATCACAAATAACTACTCAACGCCATATCAATGTAACTAATCTATAGACAACCATGCACACTTCTTGTTCGAGAAAACGATTCACCCACGATGCCTGATTAATTGTAGAGCAGTCACCGAGACAGAACATTATTTGTAATTCTATATTTATACTCCGTAAGGCATTGACACTACGCCAAATATTTGTGTAGTGTGGTGGGAGCACGTGTATTTAATGCTGTTTCTTTTAGGTGGATGTCGCCAAGTCTGTAGACGAAGCATTGGCAGACGTTCAAACCGCAAGACTGGCCGTCATACCAACGTGCATAACCACATCGAGTAGCTGTTCCGAGGCTACGCTGGAACAACTGTGTCAATACAAACAGCAACAGACTGCCATACATCTACATAATAGTGTTGATGCATCAAATTGTATAATAATTGTATAATAATGATATCATTATATTTCAGAGAGTCTATATGGATTTTAACAATGAAAGAGTAAATTATAAACAAATAAAAATAAAACATATATCAAAAATAAAATGGTACACAAGGCTATAACATACATGAAATAAATATATGCAATATATATATATATATATATATTTGTGTGTGTTGTGTGTGTGTGTGTGTGTGTGTGTGTGTGTGTGTGTGTGTGTGTGTGTGTGTGTGTGTGTGTGTGTGTGTGTGTGTGTGTCTAATACAAAATATACGACGTCAGGTGTCGTATATCCATGATTCGTTGTTTCAAATGAAACCTGTCTGTCAAAATGTACCTACAATTTGCTGTAACCAATTAAACCTGTTTGTAAACAACGCGATGTTTTGCGTTAAGACACGATTGAACGTCGGGTTTATTTTCTCTATTGTTTTCTAGTTTTAATAATTTGTATATACATTAGGTAAAAGCGTAATGGAAATTATATTTTGTGTCCGTATTCCAGTACGTTTCTAGTTACAAAGACTCTACATATATAAATACTGTATCAGTAATACAAATTCAGCCGATATATCTGCCAGTTGTAAAGCGAGTTAGAACGATATGTGGTGCATTTCAGTGCCGTTGTTAAAATGGTCGATCCCTTTGGAGTGCATGACCTCACACTGCCCAGAGACATCACGATGCCAAAAAAGCAGTCCATCTGACATCGATACCTCGCTGGCATCTCGTTAATACCGGAGGAGCTGGGAGATATACTTACAAGAATTTGAATAGTTCTATCGGCTTGTACGCCTACTCACAGCAATCTGATATATATATATATATATATATATATATATATATATATATATATATATATATATATATATTATACTCGTCCGTCCACAGGATCAGACGAGTCGAGATGCTCATTTTGTCCACAAAGACGTCCAAGTCTTTGTTCTTCAAAATGTCCTTGTGTTGCGTCTTGGTAAGAGTTGGAAATGGCCTTGGCGATATAACGTAACGAAATGAACCAAGACAACATCTGTGTGCCACAGTTTATGTGTTATCTTAATGGCATTATTTATTACGACCCCGTCGAAGCCATCATGTTGACGGCAAAAACATATCGTGGCAGAATGACCTCGAAACATGCATGTGTCCAACTGCCCAGATACCATGTGACGGTGTGGAAAACGCTTTTTCAGCGATCACAGTTGCAGGTGCTGACATATTGAGAGAGGACTAGACGATTTGTTTAGACCCCACGTGCTGCACAATACAAGCGTCGCACGAATGGTGGTAATGTCTGTATAACATTTACTCTTCCACAATAATATATTTGCATGACATATTTATTAGCGTTTTTATAATATCGCACCTCGAAAGAATTAATTTGTACATGACGATGTTATATGTACTTTTATGAATAATACTCATTTATACTAATTTACAATCCATACCTTACATTATTCTATTATGTATAATGATTTATTTGAATACGGAATACATACCATTTGTTTCTTGATTACATTCGTTTCCTGGTGTATTCAGGTTACACCTACCACGATTTCGTGTAGATCATTTTGAAACCATGTAATATAATAATAATAATACTGTTTTTCTATAGCGCTAATTCCCGCATGGCAGATCGATGCGCTGTTCAAAACATATAATAAAAGTATTAATAAATATAAATGTAAATTACATAAATTAATATAAATCAAATACAATTTTGGTTTTAACATGTACACTAGTAAAACAAACTAAACACTGTTTTCAAGATGAATGTTACTAAACCTTTGTATGTAAATTATAAAAATGTATATAAAATTAAAACCTTTACTAAATCTGTGTATGTAAATTATCTATGCATTAATGTAAAACATAGACACTGGTTAAAACGTGTATAACACTAAAAAGAAATTCTAAAACATTGTCCGTCATTTCAAAACAATTTGAATACATTGAAATGTCTAATAAAACGATGTACCATGTAGATCATTATAATCATTGCAGGGGCTACTAGATGTATTGAGCAACAGCTGTACTACCGCCTACATGCTGACACGTATCCTTCTCAACGTCAGGTCTTACTCTTCCCGTGAGTGCAACATCAGCACGACGCAGTGAAAAACACATCGGAAAACACACCTATGTAGCACAGGGTGAAGAAAATACTACTAGTTGTATTTTATTCCGGAGTGGCACATTTCAGCCACCGAAGGAGGCCGACGTCTCGCGATGCAGACAACCTCATGACTGAGCGAGGAGTGGCCCTCCTGTAGCGTTCACTGGCCTCGGGATAGAGACAGCTTCATACGGCTCCTGATGCAGGGAGGATGGGCTCGCTGCGTGTGCTTGTCTCCTGCAAACGGCCCCAAACGCAAGACATCTGAGCGCAGCAGCTGTCGCATACTTTTTAGCCGTCTGCGGCCCCGAGTTAGGCTGAAAAAACGAGGGGTAGATCACCTCAGGGGTGGATATCCAGAGAGTGTCGAAACCACAGATCGAGACGAATAGCTTACATTAATTCGTACATCCCATATTCAATATATCGAAGGCAAACATTCGTATTCCAATCGAAACGCCGATGGGCTTGCCTTCTACATGCGATACTCAGCAGAACAACCAATAGTATAAACAGGTTAAATATAATAAACGGTGGCACATGGGTATTTAGAGTAAAGTCTGATATGAATGTTTGAAACTTACGCTGAGTTTTCTGTTGTGCATGCCTCTATTGAAGCAACTAAGTAGATCGTCGTTTTTGCAAAGTACGGATGTCACACAAGGTGTTACTTGGGACATATCCCGAGGCTCTGCAATGTGAGACATGTTTCTCGTTCATCCACATCCAATCTATCAAATTTCACTTTGAAGGGGCCGTAGGCGTACTAAATCCAAAACTCAACCAAAACTACGGCGGTGTCAGTGAAACTGACGTTGTAATCTAAAAACGAAGTACATCTCAAATATATTAAGCTCACGTGTTCTCAAATGACGTCGACGAACAATATAATATTAACACATTATAAACATTTAATATCAAACAATTAATCTATCTACCGAAGACCAGACGTGCAATGATTAAAAATAATTACGTATATTGCTACTTGGATTTATGTTAAAATCAAATCAGTCACTGCGGGTCTTCGGTAAATCGCCAGTTTTTCAACCGAACCAGCATGCATGTAACCTCACGGCACTGGCGAGGGTTTTTGGCACGACCCCCGGGTTGCGGAAAGACTCCAGGGTCTACATGTGACCAGGGAGGGTGAGAGGCGCCCGCCTCTTAAGTGCCACAGCAGACAGACAGTGCGAAGACGTCGGCCGGTGAGGACGACTGCGCGACTCGCTGTACCGAGGACAGACTCTGGGGGATGCTGCAGTAGGAAGTCGACAAAGACTTTGTCGTGGTCAGCTAGAGCAGCAGAGGACAGGACGGAACGGGACGGGACGGAAGGTACAGAGGTGTGAGAGCGTGGGAGCGTGCCCTAGAGGAGCCATGGGCCGGACATTCAGTGGAGCGGGATTGCCACGGGCGCTGACGGCGCTTCTGCTGGCGTTGGTCCTGCTGCAGGAATCCGTGGACATGGTGCAAGCGAGGAGAACAGGCGGGGGTGAGTGAACACTGCGCGGACGACTTCTGTAGCAATCTATCGCTGTGCTTCACGTAGACCAAGCGCAGCTGCTTGACAAAGGAATGGGGTTTTGCATGTTGGGAAATACTTTATAATCCCAAGGGGCGTGAACCTCCTTTTGTGATACACTCGTACGCTGCTTTGTTATATACAGATATTTTCCAATGACATTGTAACGCAAATGATAGATGTGATATATCCTCTATTACTTGACGACTGCAATGCTTGCTCAGTCCTTTTATTCCATAAACAAGTGCTTGATAGGTTTTTAGAAGGAGGAGCTACATGGACACAAATGTGTAGATAACCAGATAACGATAATGCACCGCACCACGATTAGCCATACAAACATTCAATGCCGTTTCAGTAACCTACTATGAAACATTTCGACAACTATACAATTTAATGTATTCATTTTAAATCATATTACAACGAATTTAATCAAAACATATACACAAATTTCGAAATTCTACTGATATGTTTTTGAAAAGATACGCCCCTTTTTAAGACAAAGTGTGGAACAAATGTCGTTTGACGCACGCGGCGTCTGACAAATCGTCTATAATGCATCTATTGCAGCAATGCCAACGGTTCAGTAGCATTGCTTCTGATTCCACGCACAACTGCATGACATTGATATGAAACGAATAAATGTTCGCCTTAGATACCTCCTAGCTGTCTTAACGTGATGACTTGATGACACGTGTCCAGTGCTGTGTGCTATCGTAGTCTTAGCGAGATAACTTGGTCCAACTGATACAAATGTTCTTTTATTCCTCTCTCAGAAATGTGATAGCGCGACCTCTGTTAATTCCAAAAGACGACATACAGCACGAATGTAACACACCACATGCGTTCGTGTGAGTGTGAATGTGCATGCATGCGCGTGTGGTGCATGTTCGTGCGCGCGCGTCTTGTGTATATGAGTGTGTGTATGCATGCGTGTGTTTTATATGTTCGTGTGTGTATGCAGTGCATAGCATATCAAATCTCAAACCGCTTTCCCTTAATTGAAAGACGGATTTTGTCTACCGTAGATGTTGTCAATTGTACAGCGTTGTCCTTTCAATTCGCTCCGTATCAGAACATGCACTGTTTTGGGCTGTTGCTGATGTTTTGTGATTTTGCGAGAAGCAATATTTCACCGTGTGAAGCAACGAGATTAGACAAGCAAACTTTGAACTTTACAGACATTTAGTACACGCTCTCTAAATCGAGCACATTTCTGCGCTCTGGCATTTCCTGCTTGCGACGCATCGGACTGAAACACTCAAACCCTCGGAACTGACACAGTAACCCACGCAGGAAATCGTCTGTGCAACATCCGACGAATTATGGCCCGGAGTCGCGCAACCGGCACGTTCTCTCTGACACGTTAGGGTAGCTAGAACATGCTGGAAGCATCCAAGCAGCTGTATCGTACTTAATTTTACGCTGTTGGAATCTAAGGACCTTTTGAGCGTAGACCAACAGATGCTGCAACCTGAATTCTTCTTAGTCCCGCGTCCGTCACGGCCGTACGCAATCACGGACTTCCGCTCGTCTTGGTTGTTTGCAATATATTAACATATTTACTCATTAGACAAAACTACAAAATGTCATATCCGAGTACTTCAAATAAAAACCTGACGAACTGTATAGCCGTATAACATTATGTATTGTCGTTATAAGGCACATTTTCTAATTGTCATTTGAAATTTTCGTTTGTATTTAGCATACATGTCATCTGTCATCTGTCATCTCTCCGCTAAAAACCAAATTCAAACTAGTCATGCAACTTCTGATGAATGCCTGATATATGTATTTAAGAACATCGTATTATTGATACCTTCCGTCACAGATAACAGACAGATTGAATAGAAACACAGTAAATTGCAAATGTCCTGGATAAACATGTATTGATTCCACCGTGTGGTATGTAACTTCGCTACACATTCGACCAAAGTTCCCATTTTTACTGAAGCACCAGGGCGTATGTTTCACTGCAGACTGAAACCTGAGCCGTTATTATCGCAGTAGCAACAGTCGCCGATGCCGGGAGGATGTGATTGACCTCGTCTTTCCATTTGGGGATATATTACATGTCACGTCAAGTTATGGCTGGTGGAGGCGTAGGAGGGACATGTGTTTAGTGTAAGTCGTCTAGTCTCGGCTGTGGCGAAGACGGCGGAGAAGGTCGTGTAATTGTAAATGTTTCTTGATTTATATAGCATCATAGTTATACAATACTATTCTATGGTGCCGAACAATACAAGAAAATGCACAATGTAGGTTAAAATCACCATAAACATTTAACATAATACACATATATTGATAATTTTATAATGTGAAAGAGTAAAATAAATTCGATAACAAAAATTATAAATATATTATTTAATTAATATACAATAATAATAAAATATTAAATCAATAAATATAAACATATATACAAATTAACAATTTAAGTACTAACAGTTGTCCAAGTAATTATCTAACAAGTATAAAATTATAAAATAAAAATATAATTAGTAAAATGTATAACTATACGTTAGTTGTGGGCTACACCAAAATAGTGAGTCTTCAGTTTACTCTTAAAAACGCCGAAACGTTGCAGCTACGCATATCCTGGTTATCATTGCAATCAACGCCCGCACATCCGATATCTTCAATGATATCACGTGTATTTTACTTACACGAAATCCTCCTACAGTTTCAGGGTGATTTGCGATGCGAACGAAATTGTAGCAAATAATTGTGCATATTCACGCGTCATGTGTTTTAATTATAATTTTAATAAGGGTGTGTTGCAAGAAGGCGATATGGGCTACGTTTGTTTATTGCGTCTCTGAGTTTCAATTTTCAAGGATTTAGACGCTATGATATAGAAGAGTTACAATTTCGTACTTACACTAGTGCATCCGAAGTGTATTACAAGCCCTGTAACTGGCCACGAGGTAAAGCTTACAGTAGCGTTGCACGCAATGGTAACGATACATGTAATGGTAGCAGTGATTGTAATGGTAGCAATATACGAAAAATCTATAATGGAAACATTTAAGTTTACTAAACACAAACCAGTTTCTCTGAAATACGTAAAAGGTAAAGACAGTAGAGAAGTACAAAAATTGATGACATACGCCAGAGTCGCCTAATACATCCGAAGTTGTAATACTAATAGGGGGATTTCGTAATTATGGTTTCTCAATTCTGGAATATGTGTAGTCTTCGCCTTCGTATGCCGTCGTTACGAAGATAACTACAGCTAGACTTGATGCAGACAGGCAACGCGATGTAGACACAGATGCAGTCTCTCAACGCCAGGTAGACAAAGACGTCCTTAACCGGCTTTGCAAATAGACAAAACCTTCAACGTGACTGTCGTAACTTCGCAAGTCATCATGAAGTGTACCAATTAATTACATGATTGAATTTCGGAATATAATTGATTACAATTCCCTATTGGACAGTATTAAGTCATCAAAAGTTAATAAATCATTCTGTATTTGTGTCACAATTGGGTAAAGCGGTTCATTCAGCGGAGTGACCAACTCTTAAATATATATATATATATATATATATATATATATATATATATATATATATATATATGTGTGTGTGTGTGTAAGAGTTGATCAGTTATATATATATATATATATATATATATATATATATATATATATATATATATATATATATATATATATATTATATATATAATATATATATACATGTATATATATACATGTATATATATACATATATATGTATATGTAGATGTATGTATATGTACATATATATATATACAATTATGTATATATATATATATATATATATATATATACATATGTATGTATTTATGTACATATATATACATATATATTATATTTATATGTATGTATGTATATATATATATTTATATATGTAAATATATATATATATATTATATATATATTTATATATATGTATATATTATATATATATGTATATGTATATGTATATGTATATGTATATGTATATGATATGTATATGTATATGTATATGTATATGATATGTATATGTATATGTATATGTATATTATATATATATATATATATATATATATATATATATATGAGTCTCTATTCGTTAAGCACCGAGCATTATTTTGTACCACGTTAGTGCTTTACTTTGTCATATATATTTCTCTTTGTTTCTCGTTGGCTGTCGTAACTCGTCTTTCTCTGGCCGACTTAATTCGACACCACAAGGTCACTGCTGCTGTAGGCTCTTACAACATACTTCCACCCTCCCTCGCACCCCGACCCCGTTTCCATCTTTCACGTAACAGTTCCACCGGCAGTTTCTCCATCAAAGCGTCCATCTTCATTCCACATAGTCCGACACGGCTGCGTTTCAAAGGTCTTCCCTGTGACACGCCCACCATCTGTATTTATGACAAGCTCTCACGAGCAAGACAGGTCGTAGACTCGTTCACACGATTTATCTGTCTTTTTCTTCGTCGAAAAACCCACTCGAGTATAGCTGTCAAACACCCAGACGAAGATAAGCTATTTGACAACTACATTTAGACACACGTCCACATGTCCCGTTTGAAACACGATTCCTGGCTGTCAGGCAAGATAAAAACAAAACGTCTGTGTACCGTCGTTGCACCTGTTGGTAAGATAGGTTGTTCCAATTTGTAACGTCACTTTTTGAAATTGTTACCGTAACAATAGTAAGTAAAATGAGTGTATTACTAATCGATATTTATTTGGTTATTGTATAGACTCCACGGTCAAACTGCCATATATTTTTGTTTGACCATAATATTCCAACAGCGTCACGACGATACAATCCCACAGCGACACGAAGACACGTCTCACAACGACACGACGATACAATCCCACAGCGACACGAAGACACGTCTCACAGCGACACGACGATACCACCCCATAGTGACACGACTACACCACCCACCAGCCACACGACGATACAGTCCTACAGCGACAAGCCGATACAACCCACAGTGACAAGACGACACAACACAACAGCGACATGACGACAGGAAGTACAATTCAACGACGACACGACACAACCGCACTACGACCACTCGATGACACGACGATACTACAACACTACGTCTCCGCCACACGAGCCACACCACCACCCATAGACACCAACATACACACAACATCAAGTAGATCTAAAGGAACAGCCGACGCTAGACCACTGCCAGATCCTCAGGCAACAGGCCTTGTTGTCTTAGCGCAGCTTCTCGCCTTAGTCTAGATCAAAGCGACACAAACGTCTGCATCCAGCAGGAAACATTGTTTGTGCACCTGAAGTAAAATAACTTGACAGCTGGCCACAAAAGGAATATTCTTCATTATTCCGCAATTTTCACGGACAAATACAAAAACTAAATAAGTTAGTTAAATAAATATATAAAGACAAAACAAATACGTTATAAAATAAATATATTGATGAATAAGAAAGAATAATACATTATTGTTAGCTACAACATTAACTACATATATTAGATAAACTATACCTAACAAATAAATAAATAAATAAAATAACAGCGTACAGTCCATGACTAAACAAAACAGGCTATTACAATGTCAATTGCATATAAATTATGCTATTGTGTTTTTACAATAGATTCATTGTGTGTAGGTTTACATCATTTTCACAATCCTAGTTTAATATAATTATGTTAATAAGTAGGCATACTTAATGTCTTCGTGGTAGTCGTGAGGGCGTTTTGCGAGATTGTAGAAAGTGTTACTAATTGTAGTAATCAACTGGATACTTACACCATCGCCACCAACAGTAGTTCTCACGCGGATGTTAAGCTTTAGCGTATTAGTGCAACATGTTCTTATTACGTATTAGCTGGGAGGCATAAACTCTCTCCAGACCACGTACGGCGAATAGACCAAGACGCTTCTTTTCTGCTGGGATCTGCCTCTTGGCGTTTCCTGAAGCATTAGCTTGGTCAAAACTAACGTAGACGGGGAAATCGGCTTTCTTCTTCCACGTGATATCGCATTTGAGTAGTTATTTGCATTTGAACGATATGTGCAAAGGGCAAAAGCGGTTGATATATACGTTTCCTGTTCTGCTGATTGTGGATGTTGACTTAAGTTTGGTTAAACCTTTATTTAGTTTCTAGCATTCAGCATATTCCGTGAACTGTATAGTCTGTAGATGGAGCGTTGACCAGAATGTCGTGATCTAACATGTGACATGTCATAGTCAACCTTTCCAGAACGGCTCAGCAATACGACCTTTCCATACTGGCTCCGAGTGTAGTCACTTGTAGAGTCCACACGGGTGTCGGGTGGTTGCCCCTGGGGAGTCCTTTACGTCCCCGTTACCGAGACAGTGCTGATATAAACCCATACAATAATCCATGCCACGAGGGACACCCAATCCCCAATGTCGATTTACACCAAACGCACCGCGCACGGCGGGGGCAATGAGCCCATAACCGACCGATAAAACTGCTGTGTAACTTCTAATTCTTCAGTACAGCATCAAGAAATGGTCAGCATCTATGCATATGGAGTCTACGAAACTTTGGTAGTTTACAGACAGGTGTTGTACCT